>JAJHIY020000742.1:60000-80255 GCA_022114975.2 Lampris megalopsis | reverse complement strand
TCTCTCTCTCTCTCTCTCTCTCTCTCTCTCTCTCTCTGTCTCTCTCTCGCTCTCTCTTGCTCTCTCTCTCTCTCTCTCGCTCTCTCTGTGTCTGTTTTCACTCTGTACTCCTGTCTTATTTCCTCTTCCTCCTCCTCTCCTCATCTCTCTCGCCCTTTCTCATTCTGTCTCTCTTTCTCTTTCTATCTTGATGTTTTTCACTCTGTCTACCCCCCCCGCTCTTCGTCTCCGTGAGATGTATGAATCATTTAGGGCCAGGTTAAGGAGGAGGAGGGGGGTGGGGGACACGAGTTCTGGACCATAAGCTGCTCTTAGCCTCAGGTTAACGGTTAAAGACACACACACACGCATGTACACATGACGCATGCTCGCACGCACACCACTTGCGTCACTGATAAATGTAGGGCAACTTTCTGGCCGACTGCAGATATCGGCACCAGCAACAGGCGACACAATTAGAAATCCCCAAACTCCCATCTTTCAAAAACAAAAGATGACCCAACAAATCCACACGCCCGGCGAGCTGACCCGCCTGGGTAACTTCGCAGACAGACGGTCGAATAGAGCAAACCACGTCGCTTTAAGCAGCTCTAGTATATATATATAGTGCTAAACAGCCATGGGGGCCCCAACGGGATACAAGACATGAAGGAAAGTTGAGTCTCGGGCAGCTCGCCTCGCTCCGTGGCCATTAGCGTTGCACGCAGTGTTTTGCATGGCAGCGGTCGCCTTGCTGGGCAAAAGCAAAGGGCAACTTGTCAACAGTGACAGAAGTGATATTTATTATGGGGTTTATTATGTAAGACAATTAACTGGACCACCTCCTGCAGTCCGGAGGATGACGGCGCCGAGGTATCGCCATGGAAACCGCACCATTAATAGTTGGTGTGTGTTGAGTATGAGTGGATCACAGCTTAGCTCACGTGACTCTGGACTTGTTATTCATATCACTTCATGTTCACTTTAAATTCGAGGGGATGGTCGAAAAGGTGCTGGAGAGTCGCCTGGTGACCGCCAGGTTTCCGGTTTGTGCCCCAGATCAGCGGGGAACTACCACACACGCTTTTATAAAGAAGAACAATAACAAAAACTGAAACTCCTCATTCTCTCAGCGATCACTGCTGTTCTCTTGAGCAAGGCACCTACACTAAAGTTCCATTGGCTCCATTGTGCTGATCAGCAGCCGAGGAGGGGTCTTACTATTGGGGGCGGTGGGGTGGTGGAATGGGCCTCGTTTTAGCTAGCATGGTCCTCCAAAGTTAACCGGGGGGAGGGGGGTGATTTAGCTAGCTAGCATTGTCATCCAAAGTTAACCGGGGGAGGGGGGTGATTTAACTAGCATGGTCATCCAAAGTTAACAAGGGGGGAGGTGATTTAGCTAGCATGGTCATCCAAAGTTAACTGAGGGGAGGGGGTGATTTAGCTAGCATGATCATCCAAAGTTAACTGGGGGGAGGGGGGTCATTTAGCTAGCATGGTCATCCAAAGTTAACTGGGTGGGAGGGGGGTGATTTAGCTAGCATGGTCATCCAAAGTTAACTGGGGTGTGTGATTTAGCTAGCATGATCATCCAAAGTTAACTGGGTGGGAGGTGATTTAGCTAGCTAGCATGATCATCCAAAGTTAACTGGGGGGAGGGAGGTGATTTAGCTAGCATGGTCATCCAAAGTTAACTGGGGGGAGGTGATTTAGCTAGCATAGTCATCAAAGTTAACTGGGGGAAGGGGGGTGATTTAGCTAGCATGGTCATCCAAAGTTAACTAGGGGGGAGGGGGGGTGATTTAGCTAGCATGATCATCCAAAGTTAACTGGGGTGTGTGATTTAGCTAGCATGGTCATCCAAAGTTAACTGGGTGGGAGGTGATTTAGCTAGCATGGTCATCTAAAGTTAAGGGGGGAGGTGGAATGGGCCTCGTTTTAGCTAGCATGATCATCCAAAGTTGACTGTTGAACTTCTTTCACTTTTTTAGTGACGGCTTGTCAGTAGGATGGAAGTTGTTATTAAATCTTTTTTCTTCCCCTCCTCTTCCGCTTCCCTTCGTTCCTGAGCTTCCGGTTCAGGCTGTTCTTCCGCGTGATTTTTTTTCCGTACCGGTTTTCCGGGGACTCTGCCTCTGATTGGCTGGTACTCGTTGCCTCCGTTGATTAGGTTGGTTAAGGTTAGGGTTAGGGATAGGGTTAGCCAATCAGAGATAGGGTAGGGGCGGGTCTTCCCGGAATCCATTTGAACGCTCTCTCAACGAGTACTAGCCAATCAGAGGCAGAGTTCCCGGAAAACGGGTACGAAAAAAATGACGCGTCCATCACCATGCGCCGCTAGTTGTCACCGCACAGCAAGAAGGTCCCGGGTTCGAACCCCGGGGTTGTCCAACCTTGGAGGGTCATCCCAGGTGGTCCCCTGTGTGGAGCTTACATGTTCTCCCCGTGTCTGTGGTGGGTTTTCTCCCCCCCCCCACCGGGAAAAAGACATGCATGTTAGGGTTGGTACTCCTGTCTGTGCCCCTGAGCAAGGCAGCGGCAAGACGACCTGGAGTTGGTCCCCGGGTGCTGCCCACTGCTCCTCGCTGCACAGCTAGGATGGGTGAGAGGCAGAGCGTAATTTCCCCATCGGGGTTAATATAGTAGTACATCGAAATCATGAGGAACGTGCTAACGTGCTAATTGCTCTATTGAGTAAATGGTAAATGATGATTTTCTCATATGCACATAATGTAAGTCGGTCAGAACCCCCCCCCCGCCCCCCATCAATAACTATAAATGAGGAATCTGTTGGGGTTATGACGTCACAGCGCATCATATCAGAAGTGTTTGTGATCGATTTTTTTTTAACCACCATCTTAACAAGACAACCCCCCCTCCCCCCGCGCGCGCGCGCGCCTCCATCTGCCTCAGCGCAGCCGACAGTAGAGGACCGCACGGCTCCCTGGCGTCAATGTGTTTGACCGCGCATAATTGTCTGGGGATCCAATTAAACAATGATGACACCCAATTACCTGCAATTATCTCGGCAAGAGTGAGTGGTTAAGGACCGGAACCGCCAGCTGCCGGCCTCTTCAAGCGGATCACAAAGCCGGCTAATCTGCTCAAAGTGGGCCGCGGCACAGCTGGTTCGTCCATTTGGGTCATGTGCATGAGGGCAGCGCCTGCTGGCACGTGACAGCTATTCATAGCTCGCGCCCCTACTACAGAGGATGTGCGCGTGCAACGCATCTCGTAATAGCAGCGGCTAACCCTGTGTGTGTGTGTGCACGTGCGTGTGTGCGCGCGTGCGTGTTTATTGTTCCTGTGTTCCAGCACTTGAAAATCATGCCATTACCGGAGAGTCTAGCCACTGGTTGCCAGGTTTGACGGACGGCTCCCTCAGCCAATCAGAGGACGCCTGGGCCGCCTTCCCTCAGGACTCGTTGGATGACGGTGCCGACACAGCGGGGCAGTGGTGGCCAGTAAACGCCGTGGAGGAGAGGAGGGACAGGCTGTCAACCAGTCAGAATCCGGTACAGCGGCCTAATAAGCCGGCTAATCTATTTAAAGTGGTAGTACACCTTTTTTATTTTATTATTTATTTAGATGAAAACACGCGGGTATGAGTCCGGGATGATGGGACTGGTTGTCGTCAGGATGAATTCAATTAAAAAATGGAGGTGCATCACGTCTGCTTTGAGGGAGACGCATTATAGACCCCCGTTTTTATTTTTGCACATTTTCTCCCCAGAACCCTGCTGATCTTTACCTGAACTGACCAATCACCATCTTGGATCGAGCCCAAAAATTAGCTCTAAGCATGGCAGTAGTGGGTATAGTGAACCAACCAATGGATGGATGGATGGACCAGTTAATGAATGAATGGATTGGCAAATGGGGAAAATTCCAACCTACCAATTAATTGCGGCGTAACTGTGGCCCAGTGGTCAGCACCGTTGCCTCACATCAGGAAGGTCCTGGGTTCGAACCCCAGGCCGTCCCGGGCCCTTTCTGTGTGGCGTTTGCATGCTCTCCCCGCGTCTGCGTGGGTTTCCTCCGGGCGCTCCGGTCTCCTCCCACCATCAGAAAAGACATGCATCTTAGGGCTAATACTCCTGTCTGTGCCCCTGAGCAAGGCAGTAGGAAGAAATAGGTGCAGTTGGTCCCCGGGTGCTGCACGGCGGCTGCCCCCTGCTGCTAGCTACACAGCTAGCATGAGCTAAACGCAGAGGGTCCGTTTCATTTGTATGCATGTACAAAATGACTAATAAAGAGTATTCTACTCTATTCTATTAATTGGGTCAAGGATGGAGGGGGGGGTCTTCAGGATGGAGGGGGGGTCTTCAGGATGGAGGGGAAATACTGTCAGTTGTCAAAACACTCTGCTTTGAATTTGTTCAGTTTCTGATCCACAACCCGTCCCTCTCTCTCTCCCCCATAGGCCTCTGTGTTTGTGGAGGCCTTCCCCTCCCTACCCGGCGTCTCCTCCTGTGACCCCGACACCGTTCCCACGCTAACGCAGCTCCTCGGCGGCAGCCAGTACCACGCCGGGACCGGTCAGGACCAGGGGTAAGATACTTCAGTTCCCCCCCGGTAACATGCCAGTATGTGTCTTCGTATTTTGACTCGTTTAAATTTGGAATAAATGGCTTTGTGTGTCTGTACCTGTGCTCTACAGGTGTTTGTCCGTGATCTTGAGATGGGTTGTGATTCCCATAGCAGTTTTGTGGTGATAAAGACTCCGCGGGCCCAATCCCGTGTCCTGTCAATCGCAACTCCTCAGATTGTCTCTTTTGCTGTGTTTTGACTTGTGGTGGAGTTTTTTCATGGCAAAATCCTGTCCATGTCCTCACCAAGCTCTTCCTCTTGTAACTCATAATAGACTTCATACTGGTGTACCAGACCATGTAATAATACTGTTTATCTCTTTACATGTTAGCCCCATGACGACGCCCTTCAGAGAAATCACGTTTATATTAGTGCACTTGTACCACGCCTCCTTTAAACTAATATTTTATACCTGCAAAAGGTGCGTATCAGAATAGTATACTTGTGCTTTTGCACTTATCGAATACTTGTTTGGGTAAAAATACTTTTACCCAAACAAGTAAAAATACTTTTACACAAAAAAGTAAAACTACTTTTACACAAAAAAGTAAAAATACTTTTACACAAAAAAGTAAAAATACTTTTACATTTCCTGTAAGTCATCTAAAAGTCCCAGTAGTATATGGGTATACTTTTAGCACACCAGGGCCCAATTACTCCCAGAACTTAGCTTAATAGTACATGTATATGTATTTTTATTCCCATTTTTCTCGAGTGTACTTTAGAAAGTATACTTCCAGAACCTACATCCACAACAAAGGTTTGTGGAAATGGTTCAAGAAAGAAGACACGTACACCTTCTCTAGTGGGGAGAGGAGCTCACAAGGCCAGGAAATGGAAAACGGGGTTTCCGAGCGGAGCGAAACGAAATATTCCAAATGTTTGAAGTAGTACTTCAACTGGGAAGTATTCCAAACATACCCCTCGTGCTCACGGTCCTGAGGGGAGACGTAGCGTGGCCCGCGGAAACAGGCGTCTTGCAGGGAAATTAGCCGCATTGAATTTAAAGACCGCCATCTAGTGGTGACTGTAGGAAACTGCTCATGTAACGTTAGGGCGTTGGAGCTCAACCTGGGAGTCGGACCACCAAGGGGGTCGCCAAGTGGTTGTAGAGAAGAGAATAAAATAGCATATTCTAGACTGGGGACTGGTTCTACATTACTCTCAGGGTCGCGGGGATGCTGGAGCCTGTCCCAGCAGTCACTGGGTGGCAGGTGGGGAGACACCCTGGACAGGCCGCCAGGCCATCACGTTCATACCTAGGGACAATTTAGTATGGCAAATTCACCTGACCTACACGTCTTTGGACTGTGGGAGGAAACCGGAGCCCCCGGGGAAACCCACACAGAGGATGAAGCGAGACGACCCCCAAGGTTGGACTACCCCGGGGCTCGAACCCAGGACCTTCTTGCTGTGAGGCGACCACGCTAACCACTGTGCCACCGGGCCGCCTGAGAATACATCAGAGATGCTGAAACGTTAGCAGGTTACATACATACATGCCTGAGGTAGATGGACATGATGGAGCGTACCAGTACAATGTACAGTGCAGTATATACAGTGTACAGTGCAGTATTTACAGTGTACAGTACAGTATATACAATGTACAGTGCAGTATATACAGTGTACAGTACAGTATATACAGTGTACAGTGCAGTATATACAATGTACAGTACAGTATATACAGTGTACAGTACAGTATATACAATGTACAGTGCAGTATATACAGTGTACAGTACAGTATATACAATGTACAGTACAGTGTATACAATGTACAGTGCAGTATATACAGTGTACAGTATATACAATGTACAGTGCAGTATATACAATGTACAGTACAGTGTATACAATGTACAGTGCAGTATATACAGTGTACAGTATATACAATGTACAGTGCAGTATATACAGTTTACAGTACAGTGTATACAGTGTACAGTGCCGTATATACAGTGTACAGTAAATACAATGCACAATACAGTATATACAGTGTACAGTGCAGTATATACAGTGTACAGTACAGTATATACAATGTACAGTGCATTATATACAGTGTACAGTACAGTGTATACAGTGTACAGTGCAGTATATACAGTGTACAGTACAGTATATACAGTGCACAGTACAGTATATACAGTGTACAGTACAGTATATACAATGCACAGTACAGTATATACAGTGTACAGTACAGTGTATACAGTGTACAGTGCAGTATATACAACATGGCTGGATTTATGGACAGTGCTGAGCGCTCATTTGAATGACAGCCCGTGGAAAGAAACTGTTTTTCTATCTGGCTGTTTTGGGGTACCGTGCTCTGTAGCGCCTACCAGAGGGGAGGAGTTGGAACAGGTTGTGAGCAGGGCGTGGTGGGTCTGCAGTGATGCTGCCTGCCCGTGTCCTGAGTCTAGCGGAGTCCTGAATGGAGGGCAGGTTGGCAGACTAACTGTCCGTTGTAGTCTGTCCCTGTCCTGTTTGGTGGCTGATCCAGACCAGACAGTGATGGACGTGCAGAGGACAGACTGGGTTGTTGCAGTGTAGACCTGAATCAGCAGGTCCTGAGGCAGGGGGAACTTCCTGAGCTGGTGGAGAAAGCACATCCTCTGCTGGGCCTTTTGCATGATTGTGCGTATGTTGGGTGCCCACCTTAGCATCTAATTTGCCTTACTGAGTGTGTTTGTGAGGGCCAAAGTGTGCGTGCACATGAGGTGGCGTTATTTCAATTAAGCTAAAAACTCTAATTAAAGCCAGAATCAGACCAGTTGCTGGTTCTGTCAGTGGGCAAAGCGAGGACTTCCTGTGTGACTTGTGTATTTTTCACGTGTTGCATGACAGTCATCCCTGACCAGTCTCGGGCAGACAGTTTATGAGCGATCCGTGTGTGTGCATTGGGGTTTTGGGGAGTTATAGGTCCCAGTGCTGGCGGGGGGGGGGGTATTCTGGGGGGTCACGACTCGAAAAGGTCGAGAGCCCCTGTGTTAGTGTACCACATGAGGCATGGGTAAAGCCACTAACAAACTGAATGTGAACAAAACTCGTTCACATTCAGTTTCAGACAGTTTAGATCAGACCTGAAACTTACTGGAGGCGTCCGGGTGGCGTGGCGGCCTATTCCATTGCCTACCAACACGGGGATCGCCGGTTCGAATCCCCGTGTTACCTCCGGCTTGGTCGGGCGTCCCTACAGACACAATTGGCCGTGTCTGCGGGTGAGAAGCCGGATGTGGGTGTGTGTCCTGGTCGCTGCACTAGCGCCTCCTCTGGTTGGTCGGGGCGCCTGTTCGAGGGGGAACAGGGGAGACTAGCTTGATCCTCCACGTGCTACGTCCCCCTGGTGAAACTCCTCACTGTCAGGTGAAAAGAAGCGGCGGGCGACTCCACATGTATGGGAGGAGGCATGCGGTAGTCTACAGCCACCCCGGATCAGCAGTGGGGGTGGAGCAGAGACCGGGACGGCTCGGAAGAGTGGGGTAATTGGCCGGGTACAATTGGAAGAAAGAGGGGGGGTGTAATGTCTACAAGCTGACTGGGCTCCGGTCTGGGTACGCCCCCTGCTGATAGGAGGCTATGGTAGCCAGCTGGGTAGTCAGGCCCTTATGTGCAGTTAGGAGGCCACCGGCCATGTGTAAATATATCCTGTGAGACGCCACTCCAGTCATCGTTCACTCCAGTCGTTGTCTGTCCATTTACTGATGCTATGAGAAGCACAAAACATCACCAGAGGGGGATTTGAAACTTACTGAGTCGTCCTAGTATGTCTCGTACATCAATTTATCCTCCGTCGGTTTTTTTCCTGTCTAGAATTGAATTCATTTGAGTTGAATGGATGGATGGATGGATGGATGAATGAATGAATGGATGAATGGATGGATGGATGGATGAATGAATGGATGAATGGATGGATGAACTGCATTACACTGAATGGAGATGAACTGAATTTTATTTCATTTCAATAGACTGGACAGAATTAATACTAATGTGACTGAATTTTATGTAATTATATTTTTTATGTAATCATTATAATTTTATGTTATTTTTGGTCATTATTTTTATGTAATTAATTTATTATGTAATTATTTTATGTAATGTTTTTATATTTTTATGTAATATTTTATGCAATTTTTGTGTAATTATTTTTTGTGTAATTAATTTTTTATGTAATTATTTTATATAATATTTTTAGATTTTTATATAATATTGTATGCAATATTTAATGCAATTTTTATGTAATTTTTGCAATTAATTTTTTTGTAATTTTTTTTAATTTTGCGTAATGTTTTATGTAAGTATATTAAAATTTTATGTAATTATGTAATTTAATGTAAATGAACTGTATGTCCTTTCACTTCAGTAGACTGAACAGAGTTTATAGCGATGGAGGTGAGGTGAACGGGGGAGAAGTCCGACTGTCCGGGGAAAGCTGCGCTCGCAGCAGACCACCATCTGCCCGTCCCTTCATTAAAGCCCGTCTGTTGCCTCACCTCGCAGGTTACTGGACAGTTTCCACGACCTCAACAGAATGATTGGCCAGCGTTACAAGAGAGCGAGTGGCGTTTCCCGGGACCTGCTCCTGAAGGCCCTGCGCCTGCACCAGGACCGCACTGTGAGTAAAGAGACACCCTGAGACAGAGAGACAGACAGGGTCAGAGCTGACAGTCCTCTCTGTTACATTGAAGTAGAGAGGGAGGGACACGATTCAGCACTTATTAGTTGCTAATCCACTACTACTACTACTACTTTCAGCTGCTCCCTTTAGGGGGCGCCACAGCGGATCATCCATTTCCATCTCTTCCTGTCCTCTGCAGCTTCCTCTGTCACACCAGCCACCCTGCATGTCCTCCCTCACCACATCCATACACCTCCTCTTTGGCCTTCCTCTTCTCCTCTTCCCTGGCAGCTCCATATTCAGCATCCTTCTCCCAATATACCCAGCATCTCTCCTCCACTCATGTCCAAACCATCTCAATCTGGTCTCCAAACCGTCCAACCTGAGCTGTCCCTCTAATATACTCGTTCCTGATCCTGTCCTCCTTATTGGTTGTTAATGTTGTGTGTAAATTGGTAGAACATATTATCAAATCTGCATTTTAGATGCACCCAGTATTTCTGTTTCTGTTTCTTAGACACACACACACGTCCTGGATTCAGTTTAAATTAACATGAACAATATTGTGGCGAATGCAGAAGTAGTGACCAAGGTAACTCTTCAGTCTCCTTTGTTGAACTCACGCCGAGACGGGAACTTGTAAGAAAGGGGAAACAATACATGGTGGTCATCTACCTGAACAACAATGCTGATCAGGCTTCAGTGCCGAAGTTACACAACACAACAGAACGACAACTACAATTACACCACACCAAATACTGATCACATAAATGCAGAAAACACTTGCAACATTTAATAACATCGCTAACAATCTGAACGCAGTGCCTGATGGGTAATATGCAATATGTAGACCAGTTTAGAAAGTCTTCTTCAGTGCAGGGATTCTTTTGGGTTCGGTAATGTTGTTGTGTTTATGGAGACAGGAAATTAACAGATTTATTTTCTGGTTAAAATGCATTTTAAAAAAGTAATCTGATTACATTGCTGAGATGAAAAATGTAATCGGATTACATTGCTGAGATGAAAAATGTAATCGGATTATTTTGGAAGCTCACCAGTAACCTGCAACCGATTAATCCCTTATTTACTTGTTTGTTTTAACCACTATTCACAGGAGGGCAGAACCGGTCCCCAGCCGGCCAATCGCCGGCTCTCCCCTGGCCTCCCTTCAGCCAACCGGCACGCTCAGCACGCTGCTGCGAAGCGACGGCTGTCGTACGACTACAACAGAAACGTCATGGAGTAACGCCCCGGTCCAGACCGCCTGGTCGGCACTTCCCGGTTGCGAGTACTGTGGACCTGGACCTGCTCAGAACTCTGGCGACCCAGTGTGTGTACTATCTGCTAGATCTTCTCTGGACTCTGCTACCGGCCGACCCTTCTGACCACTCTCCCCCGGTCGTTCCGAGTTTTAATCACTGAACAGACGTTTTACCTGCTGACAAATGACGTTTTCAAATAAATCTCTATCTGCTTCTCTTCGCCCAGACACGTGCCGCAGGGTCCAGGCCCTTCTTTTATCCGTCTCATCACAGAAACACAGCCGGGGGCAGGTTGCCAGCGGTTACGGGGGACACGACGCCATGCTGAAGGATCCTTACAACAACAACAACAACAAAAAATGTACAATAAGTATATTTTTTTCAAGTATACTTTAAGTATAATAAGGACCCATGGTGTCCTTTGTAACCGTTGGTAACCGCTCTGGAGACATTCCCAGTCGGGCCTGCACTATCCGTCAAGGATTTCCCTCCTCCAAAACGGACCCTCACATATATCCAAGCACCCAGGACAGCAGACATGGGGTTAGGAATCTCATTTCCGACCCCCCGCCTTGCTGGGAGAAACGCCACTTCTGAGGAGCAAGCTGAGGGATTCTTGCTCCGCCAGCGGGGGCTGCGGGGAGTCGCCAGCGGAGAGGCCGAGGGCGTCTCCCGCAGTTTGTGTCGTTTGCGTTTTACCTTTCAGAAGGACACATGTATGTTTGCTGTGTGAAATTCCCACCTGCATCTCAGACGATTGGGTCCAAAATAAAAGCCCTGCCGGGGTCCTCTTGAAAACGAATTTGTCTTCCAGTCAGTGCCAGCAGGACCCCCCACCCCCACCCCCGGATGAAAGTGCCAGCGTTTCCACGGGGTTGCCGAGGCAAAGCGGGTGTAGACACTCACGAGGACACGTCCCCTGTTGTTTTGCACGCACACACAGACACACACAGACACACACACACACACGACAGTAGCTTTACCTGTGCAGACTCTCACCCTCTGCCTGGCTGCATATCAGCTTTTGTCTGCCTGCCTGCCCTCCCTCCCCCCTCTCTCTCTCTCTCTCGCTCTACCTCATGTTTAATTTCTATCACCTTTATTCCACCAACATTTCAAAATATATGAGAGACAAGATTGAAACGCTACTGAAAAAAGTGATTTAAAGACATTAAAACACAAACTGTAGAAAGAAAACTCTCCAAAGGATTAAACAAAAAGAAATTTACTGGATGTTTAGGTTCCCCCTCCCCGCTTTTTTACTCCCAGTTGTATCCAGCCAATTACTCCACCCCCTCTGCTGATCCCGGGAGGGTTGCAGACTACCACATGCCTCCTCCGATACAGGTGGAGTCGTCGCCAGCCGCTTCTTTTCACCTGACAGTGAGGAGTTTCGCCAGGGGGACGTAGCACGTGGGAGGATCACACTATCCCCCCCCCCCAGAACAGGCGTCTCAGCCAACCAGAGGAGGCGCTGGTGCGGCGCCCAGGACACATACCCACATCCGGCTTCCCCACCCGCAGACACACCCAATTGTATCTGTAGGGACACCCGACCGAGCCAGAAGTAACGCAGGGATTTGATCTGGTGATCCCCTTGTTTGGTAGGCAACGGAATAGACCACCACGCCACCCGGACGCCCTCTGGATGTTTAGTTTTGACACCTGAGTGGAAATTATAATCTTTGAGGGCTTGAGACAGCTTCATTTTCTGTGACTTTAGGCTTGATGGGACTCATATTCTCCTTCCTGGACGTTTTTGGCTTGGAAAAAGGGCAGCCTGTTGTCACTGCAGGCCACATGTCAGTGTCACATGGTTCTGTAGCCACACGGTCATCATAGGGATGACATCATCAAGAGAATCATTTTATCCTGGGGTTTTTCCTCTTCTTCCAATGTCTCATTTAGTGCATCCTGCACCACCTCCCGCTGCAGTCGCAGGCTCTCCGGGAGCTCCTCGCCGCCCTGGGACTTCACCAGGAGCTTGGGATGAACAAACTCCCTGCGCTGAGGGGTTGCACCAGTGGGTACACCTTGTCTCAGCTCCTCCTCAAAGGTTTGGACCAGCCTGTGATCCATCTCCACGTGGTTCTGGAGCTCAGCCTGCAGCTTGTCTACGATTACTCAATCCAGGTAAGCCTGTTTCTGGACAGGCACCAGAGTCTGTTGCACCACCTCCAGCTGCTGGGTCAGTTCTGTGCATACTCCCACAAGCTGCAGGTTACATTGGTTCTCTACTTTCTGTTCCAGGGCCTGTGAAGCAGTTGAGTTCTCCCCCAGTAAGATGAGCTGTTCCTGGGTCTGAGTCTTAACAACATACACCTGTGGCTTTAGAGCACCACCTGTGATTATGTTCTGACAGTTCTATGAGAGAACTGTTGAGGTAGAAGCAGTGCCTTTCAATCTCACCCAGCATCTTTTCACTCTCCTGGGCATCTTGGCAGATAGCGGAGGCCAGGAAGGAGGTGGTGGAGGAAAAGAGATCAATCTGGGTCAAAGTCTTGGACTCAGTCACACTACAACGAGTATTGTTGTCACTTTGTATGGTTTCCAGTGGCTCCCACAGGGCACTGGAAGCCAAGCGCAGATCGGTGAAGTCTTTCTGGGTCTCATTAGCCAGGAGGTTCGGTTGGTTCTGCATCATACTCATCTGATGCCCCCCCCTTCCTGCTGGATCTCTTCATCTTGCTGTTTAATTTTGGCCTGAAGGGTGCTGAGACCTTGAACACTATGCTCCCTCGGGTCCTCTAGATCCCTGGTGAAGCCATTGAAAAACCTCTACTCCATGTCCTCCAGCTTGTCAGCCAGGGCTCGCTAGGTCTGTACTGTGAATCTCAGCATATCATTCAGCTCTCGAATTGAAGACAGGCTTTTTAATATCCGAGTCACGAGAGCATCTTCCATGTCACGTCCATGGGCCTCCAGCAGCTTCAGAAGGATTTCTCTGTTCTGCTGACTTAGTGTTTCCTGTTGCTGGACTTTGGCCTGGAAACTAGTCACACCCTCAGCAAACAGCTGTCTGACTCTGTCCACAAGGGATTCGACTGTTGTCTGAGCCCCTTTCCATGCTGCTTCATTACTCACAAGGAAGCCATCTATGGCCATTGAGTAGCTATTGATCACACTATGATGGAGGAACCCTTGCTGCTGAATGGAGGGTTGTATGGTCTTGAATGTCTCATCCATTCACTGGGCAAAAGTCTACTGGATTTGCATATTGTGATTCTCCACCTTTGTCTTCCTTGCAAGCTTTTCATGGAGGCCTGGGGCATCACTGGTGCTGGCATCCAATGTGTTGAGCAGCTTTTCAACAGTATTGTAGAGGGCCTCCTGGGTGGAGCTCAGCTCAGAACAGATAATCTCCTCCTCCTTTAGCCTCTCTTTGGTCTGCTATAGGTCTTGGTGGGTTTCCTCCAACCTCTGCCATTCAAGGTCCGGGTTGTTGGCATATTTCTCCAGTTGGTGTTTAATGTCAGCAAACAGCTCAGTTACTCTCTTCAGCTCCTCCTCCATGATAGCAATTCTCTCTGTGTACTCCAACATCTGCTCCTACAATTTGACCCATTGTGTTCTCATAATTCTCAGCTGACATGTAGACTCCATTTTTCTCCCGAGTGGCTGCCATGTCCCGTTTCAGACGTTCGACCTCTTCAGCGTATTCCTTTATCAGTGTCTTCTTCGTGACCTTCTGGTTGGCCTTGGGTTTATTTGATATGTTCTTGGCTCTGCTGGTGTATCTCAAAGTGCTTAAAGCCTCCTCAAGGTTGCTGCAAGAAGGGAATATAGTGGCAATAATAGACATCTTGGTTCGTCCTCCCAGTGAGTCCTGAAGGATTTGCGTCAATTTGGACTCTTTGTAAGGGGACATTGGGCCTCTTCTCCACCAGAGCGGTGATGACTCTTCCCAGTGTCAACAAGGATTGGTTGATATTTCCTGCCTCACAAGTTCACTTTTCTACTACCCCCAAACACCCAATGTTCTCACTGCCCGCGAGGTCAACTAAATTGAGCTTGCCAGTTTTGACAAGCTCCTCTCCATCCAAAGTGATCTCCCTCGTGTGTGTAGTAATTGAAAAGGCTGAATGGGAGTGACTCGAGTAGGTGTTCAAAAGTGTGGAGGCCGTCTTCCTCTTGGCAGTGCCTCTCTCTAAGATCTGGTAGACCTCGCCTTTGTTATGGACTGTCACCTCCTCCAGACCCTTCGCAAGCACACCACGCTTGTTGCGAGGGTCATCAAAGAGCCGCAGCTTTTCTGTGACATTATCGCTGGGATTGAGCAAGTCAAAAAGTTCTTCGTTGTAAATTTCCAATGAAGATGCTTTAACTGAGACTTCTGTCCCATTTTCAGACAGCTTCTCAAATATCTGGTGCATTATGCCGGCCAGAAGGTCCTCTTACCACGTGAATTCCTCATCCAGGCTCCTCGCTCCCTCCATGGCGAATGCCTTTCCCGTTCCCATCTGCCCATACACAAAGACTGTGCAGTTGTAACCCATGATGATTTCATCCAGGATAGGGCACAAAATACTCCGGTATACATCAATCTGCTTGGCCAAACACCGTGTCAAATGTGTAGGTTTTCTGGGACAGCTTGTCATTCATCCCCCCTGTCCTAACCATCACCTCCCTCTTGCTAACATCACAGTCCACAACACCAGAGGAGGTCCTGCGCTCCGCTGTATTCAATGGTCCGCATCTGACAACGGCCTTATATGTCTCCCCTTCTCTTCTCATGTTGAGAGTTTGTCGTGACATGTTTTGCAGCAGCAAAAGATTCCCGATTGATACTGAGAAGCACGCTGACATTGAGACGTCGCTAAATTAACGTCCGGCTAGAATCGCAGCTCACGCTAACCAAGTTACAAATATGACTAAATGGATACCCACAAATTATACCACAGCGACCTTCCCAAATCACGAAATCCCCTTTGGCTTGCTTCCTTTGGGAATTGGACCCCTTTTCCCTTATGACACAGTTTAACAGTCCCTTGTACCAGATATATTAACAAAGCGGTCTCTCTCGCTCTCGCTCTCTCCCCCCCATCTCTCTCTCTCTCTCGCTCTCTCCCCCCGTCTCTCTCTCTCGCTCTCTCCCCTCCCCTCTCTCTCTCTCGCTCTCTCCCCCCCGTCTCTCTCTCTCGCTCTCTCTCTCTCTCTCTCTCGCTCTCTCTCGCTCTCTCCCCCCCATCTCTCTCTCTCTCTCGCTCTCCCCCCCATCTCTCTCTCTCGCTCTCTCTCTCTCGCTCTCTCCCCCCCGTCTCTCTCTCTCGCTCTCTCTCTCTCTCCCCCCCTCCCCCTCTCCCCCCCCCTCCCCCCCTCTCTCCACTTTCCTGTGTGTTGAGCTAAAACATTGGCCAGTTGAACTGATGTTCTCATGAGAATATTGAACATATAATCATTGTTTTAATGACACATTGGACATGTTTGCCTCAAACAACATACACACATTATATATATATATATATATATATATATAATGTGTGTGTGTGTGTGTGCTTTAATTTTCTTTTGTTTCGTTTCCACCTGAGCTGTGTGTTTCACTTTTAAGCCGCTCGTTCGAAAAGGAACAATCCAAATGGTCGTCCGCCATTTCTACAACCTACGAAATCCTGCAGAAAAAAAAAAAGATGAACATTTTCTGTCCAAACGACTGAAAAAGGAATTGTCAACTCGTTAATCGGTGTAATAAAATGGCATTGTGTGACAGCGGCGGCTTGTGTCTATGCAGATGACTGAAGTTGGTAGGTCACGCGAGGGGGCTGAGACGTGCCGACTCGAGGCCGCCGGGCCACGTATCTGGAAATGACGTGCCGCGAACACCGCCGGCGTTCATTTTCTCCAAACTCGAAGGGCGGGGGCGGGGGGGAGTGGTGGCTGTGTCCCTGGAGGGAGGAGAAGGCCAAACTGACATGTTGACGGGCCCTTTTAGGTGAGCGTAAGACTTGATAATGTGAACTCAAAGTGCATAGCACGCGTCGCGTTAAGCTAGCTGGCGGAGGCCTTTTCAGGGGGAACACCCGTAAACTGTTGTTTCTGTCTGAGAATATTATTCTATTGTTCTATTTATTAATTTTATTGTATCACAGGGTCTGTGTCAACATGGATTCTGGAGGTTGTCGTTCTGCCTCTCGCCTTACCCGCTGACTTTTACCTCACTTATTGTGGAAGGTACATATAAGAAGAGACTATACGAATCAAAATCACCCACAGTGGGCGTCCGGGTGGCTTCCTCTGGTCGGTCGGGGCGCCTGTTGGGGGGGGGGGGAGTAATGTGATCCTCCCACGCGCTAAGTCCCCCTGGTGAAACTCCTCACTGTCAGGTGAAAAGAAGCGGCTGGCGACACCACATGTATGGGAGGAGGCATGTGGTAGTCTGCGGCCCTCCCCGGATCGGCAGAGGGGGTGGAGCAGTTCCCTCCTCACATAGATGGCCTCTTTTGACTCCCCCGTTCAAACCAGCCTTCCTCCCTACCAAGCATGGTCACATCCTCATCCCCGAAAGAGTGGCCACTGGCCTGTAGGTGGTGTAGACGGTGGAGTCCCGGCCTGACGTGTCGGCTCTCCTGTGTTGTGCCGTCCTCTTGGCCGGCGTCTGTTTGGTTTCCCCGGCGTACGAGTCATGGCAACCCTCCCGGCGCTTAACGGCGTACACCACATGGCTCTGTTTGTGCGTTTGTTGGGGGGATCAGCTGCCCCGGCACAAACAGAGCAGGACCAAAACAAAAAGGCCCATTCAAAGAGCTCTTTGTTGATCCGCTGATGCGAAGGAACAGCACTGGGTTGTTTACAGAGCGGGGCCCATCGTGGCTCTCCTCCACAGCTGTGAAACCCCACTCGGATGATAAAGGTTATCAGTCCCCCACCGGACCCCCGTCCCCCCTCCTCACAAATCTTAGCAGATCCGAGCAGGCGGTCACTCAACACACAATGTCAGAAAATGACTTGTGCTTTTATCTTAGAGGAATCAGACGACGCAGGGCAGTAAAGAGGACTAAGCCAAACACCTCCAGTAGGGGGCGTCCGGGTTGTGTAGCGGTCTGTTCCGTCGCCTACCAACACGGGGGTCGCTGGTTCGAATCCCCGCGTTACCTCCGGCTTGGAGACACAACTGACAGTGTCTGCTGGTGGGGGAACCGGATGTGGGTATGTGTCCTGGTCGCTGCACTAGCGCCTCCTCTGGGCGGCCGGGGCGCCTGTTTTGGGGGGAGGGGGAACTGGGGGGAATAGCGTGATCCTCCCACGCGCTACGTCCCCCCGGTGAAACTCCTCACTGTCAGGTGGAAAGAAGCGGCTGGCGACTCCACATGTATGGGAGGAGGCGTGTGGTGGTCTACAGCCCTCCCCAGCTCGGCAGAGGGGGTGGAGCAGCAAGCGGGACGGCTTGGAAGAGTGGGGTATTTGGACGGGTACAATTTGGGAGAAAAAGGAGGGAAACCCCCCCAAAAAAAACAAAACACCTGGAGTAGATCTGGGTTGTTTTTTCTCAAGGACACTACGGCAGGGAAGGGACCACTGCTGATGCTGGTGATGATGATGATGACGATGATGAGGATGATGATCAACCTTGGGAACTTTGAGTCATGGGAGGATCTCTGTAACCACCAGACCTTCTCAGACCAGGACATAACGCCTGTTAGCTGCTGGAATCTCTGCGCAACACATCCCAGGGAGGTCATTTGCATGGCCTTACGTTCAGCACAACACAACACACGACACAACAACAACACAACAGCAACACAACAGCAGGACAGCGTGATAAGAGAAGCGGAGAGGACTTTGTTGTCCACCGTTGTCTCGGCCTCACATCGTCGACGCCTAAAAGCCACATGTAAACAACCACTTCCTGAAACGACACGTCACAACGCAGAGGAAAGAGAGTTTGGCGGTGGGCCCACGAAGACCTGCAGGGCCTCCCAACACCTGGTTCAAAGTTCAAAGTTCATTCATCACATACATGGTTATATTAGTGCGCTGTGGTGGAATGCTTGGTGGTGTTCCCCAGCGACCGTGCAAGCCGCAGCACAGCAGGAGACTGACGAACGAGGAGGTCTAAGAGGTAGTCGAAACAACAACAACAGGAAATCAAGACGTATAATCTCAATTCAACAAAATAGCCCCAAAATAGCCGCAGTTACTGTAAACAGTAAACACACAATGTAGAGTGTGTAATATGTACATACACGTGCATCGTACGGGAACAAATATCGTTACCAGGATCAACTTGACTGGCCAAGTGTGCCTGTGCACATCAGGAATTTGACTCCTGTGCACGACAACTTCCAGCACTTGCAGACGTCACTCACACGCACAAAAAATAAAAAATAAAACAAAACACAAAAAAAGTAGAAGAAATAAACGGAACAACAACAGGACACTGGAGGCAAGCATGTATGCACAACAGGTATGCCGCTACTATACAGAGTCTTGTTATGCTTGCATAATCAACACCCTATGCCCATATATTATACCGTATTGCTTATATACTATATTGCCCATACACTATACCATATTCCATACCACAACTCCACAACTCATCATGCCCATATAAAATGCTATATACTCCCACTATATTAGCTTATGTACCGGAGGTATACACTATATATTCACCTACCATCCACCTCACAACTACATACTATACTGTATACCTATATCATAACCAGTACACAGCAGTTGTATGTATATTTACAATTGTACATTTGTATTGCACAGACATTTGTACTGCACGTCTGCTTTAAACAGGGAGTGCACACCGTAGATAGTGTGTAGGTGAGACATCCTGACCGGAGGGGCCTATATACAGTATCATATTTACAAAATAAGTGTCTGTTCCAGCACCATACTGTTAATTGTTCATGGTAGAGATGGCCTGTGGGAAAAAACTTCCTATGTCTGGTGGTTTTGTTGACTATCATGCTTGCCGGAGGGTACACGTTCAAACAGACTGTGTCCTGGGTATGGGGGTCTGTACTGGTCCTGCTCGCCAGTTTCCGGGCTCTGGAGGTGTACAAGTCCTGCAGGGTGGGTAGGGGAGTGCCAATGATTTTTTTCTGCTGACCTTACTGTTACATTACATTCCAGTCATGTAGCCGACGCTTTTATCCAAAGCGACTTACAATAAGTGCATTTAATGTAGGAAATCAGGGGAACTACTAGGCATCAGAGGTCATAAGTGCATCTAAACAAGCATCTAAGAGCAAAAACAGTGCTACAGTAAAAGTGCAAGAAAGAGATTTTTTTTTGAATGAGTGAATACAATAAGTGCTAAGAGCAAGTAACAGGGTAGTAGTTCTTAAAGAGGTGAGTTTTCAACCTGCGCCGAAAGATGGGCAGCGACTCCTCTGTCCTGACATCAGTGGGGAGTTCATTCCACCACTGTGGGGCCAGGACAGAAAAGAGCCGTGACCGGGTCAATCTGCAGCAGGGGCCTCTGAGCGACGGGGCAACCAGGCGTCCCGAGGCAGCAGAGCGAAGTGGTCGAGCGGGGGTGTAGGGCTTGACCATGGCCTGGAGATAGGAAGGAGCCGTTCCTTTCACTACCCTGTAGGCTAGCACCAGAGTCTTAAACTGGATGCGAGCAGCTACTGGGAACCAGTGTAGGGACATGAGAAGGGGAGTTGTGTGGGAGAACTTAGGGCAGTTTAACACCAGACGAGCTGCAGCTCTCTGAACAAGCTCCAGAGGTCTGATGGCTGACGCCGGGGTGCCAGAAAGGAGGAAGTTGCCGTAGTCCAGCCGGGAGAGGACCAGAGCCTGGATGAGCACCTGTACCATCTCGTTGGTGAGGAGTGGGCTAATCCTCCTGATGTTATAGAGGAGAAATC
>JAJHIY020000742.1:7500-55000 GCA_022114975.2 Lampris megalopsis | reverse complement strand
GGAGAAACTCCCTAAAAACTGCTGTAACAGGGAGGAAAAAACACTTCAGGGAGAGCGACAGAGGAGGATCGCCCTCCCAAGTCGCACAACGTGCAATGGATGTTGTGTTCGCACAACTTACACAATGCAACACTGAAAGAGGCTAACACAATTATAATGGAAGTATAGAATATATGAAGAATGTGATGAGGGGGATGCCAGGCAGTGTCCAGGTGGCGACAGCCGTCACCATGGAGACCTGGGAGGAGGACAGACTGCACGTGCCCTGCCACCGGCTGACTTCTGTTTAACTTTGGGTGCCCACAGGAGCCCTGTATCTTGAGAGGGAAGAGCTCGAGATGGACTGTACGGTTTAAGGAGGTCAGACAGGTAAGATGGGGGCCAGCCCATTTAGGATTCTATAAGCCAGCAGAAGCACCTTGAGGTCTGATCTAACACGGATGGGAAGCCAGGGAAGGAGGGCAGGAATTGGTGTGATATGGTCGAATTTCCTAGATTTAGTTAGGATTCTAGGCGCAGCATTCTGAACCATCTGAAGACTTTTAGTACTACCGGGATAAACTAAACTAACAATACCTTCCTCAAAAAGTACTCAAACAAAAGTACAAAAACTCAACAACAACAAGACGACTAACGAGCTGCCGCCAGATAATAGGGGAAATGTTTTTTGGCACAGAAACCTTGATCTTAGGATCCAAAACGAATACTGTTTGCAAATGGCCACGAATGTTGAATGACAGTAAGACAAGAAGGACTAGAAGCCAAATGGAACGACTGTCCTTATGGAAAAACATACCCACACTCTCCCAGGACAGGTTCAAATCTGCTCACTGGATGTTAAACCTCTCCTGGATATTTACTCCCTGGGTGACTAATGTAATCTACACAGACATACCCAGACTCAAGTTTACTTGGTGTGCTTAAGTTTAGGTCTGGGTTTGGTGTGCTAAGGTCTGGGTTTGGTGTGTTTAAGTCTGGGTTTGGTTTGGTTTGGTTAGGTCTGGGTTTGGTGTGGTTAATTCTGGGTTTGGTTTGGTTTGGTTAGGTCTGGGTTTGGTGTGGTTAATTCTGGGTTGGGTGTGGTTAAGGTCTGGGTTTGGTGTAATTAGGTCTGGGTTTGGTGTGTTAAGGTCTGGGTTTGGTGTAATTAGGTCTGGGTTTGGTGTGTTTGGTGTGTTAAAGTCTGGGTTTGGTGTGGTTAAGTCTGGGTTTGGTGTGTTAAGGTCTGGGTTTGGTGTGGTTAGGTCTGGGTTTGGTGTGTTAAGGTCTGGGTTTGGTGTGGTTAGGTCGGTTTGGTGTGTTTAGGTCTGGGTTTGGTTTGGTTAGGTCGGTTTGGTGTGTTAAGATCTGGGTTTGGTGTGGTTAGGTCTGGGTTTGGTGTGTTAAGGTCTGGGTTTGGTGTGGTTAGGTCTGGGTTTGGTGTGTTATGGTCTGGGTTTGGTGTGGTTATGTCTGGGTCTAGTTTGTTAAGGTCTGGGTTTGGTGTGGTTAGGTCGGTTTGGTGTGTTTAGGTCTGGGTTTGGTGTGGTTAGGTCGGTTTGGTGTGTTAAGATCTGGGTTTGGTGTGGTTAAGTCTGGGTTTGGTGTGTTAAGGTCTGGGTTTGGTTTGGTTTGGTTAGGTCTGGGTTTGGTGTGGTTAAGGTCTGGGTTTGGTGTGGTTAGGTCTGGGTTTGGTGTGTTAAGGTCTGGGTTTGGTGTGGTTAGGTCTGGGTTTGGTGTGTTAAGGTCTGGGTTTGGTGTGGTTAGGTCTGGTTTTGGTGTGTCAAGGTCTGGGTTTGGTGTGTTAAGGTCTGGCTTTGGTGTGGTTAGGTCTGAGTTTGGTGTGTTAAGGTCTGGGTTTGGTGTGGTTAGGTCTGGGTTTGGTTTGTTAAGGTCTGGGTTTGGTGTGGTTAGGTCTGGGTTTGGTGTGTTAAGGCCTGGGTTTGGTGTGGTTAGGTCTGGCTTTGGTGTGGTTAAGTCTGGGTTTGGTGTGTTAAGGTTTGGGTTTGGTGTGGTTAAGTCTGGGTTTGGTGTGTTAAGGTCTGGGTTTGGTGTGGTTAGGTCTGGGTTTGGTTTGGTTAGGTCTGGCTTCGGTGTGGTTAGGTCTGGCTTTGGTGTGGTTAGGTCTGGGTTTGGTGTGTTTAGGTCTGGGTTTGGTGTGGTTAGGTCTGGGTTTGGTGTGTTAAGGTCTGGGTTTGGTGTGGTTAGGTCTGGGTTTGGTGTGTTTAGGACTGGGTTTGGTGTGGTTAGGTCTGGGTTTGGTGTGTTAAGGTCTGGGTTTGGTGTGATTAGGTCTGGGTTTGGTGTGTTTGGTGTGCTAAAGTCTGGGTTTGGTGTGTTAAGGTCTGGGTTTGATTTGGTTTGGTTTGGTGTGGTTAGGTCTGGCTTTGGTGTGGTTAGGTCTGGGTTTGGTATCTTAAAGTCTGCGTTTGGTGTGGTTAGGTCTGGGTTTGTTATGTTAAAGTCTGGGTTTGGTGTGGTTAGGTCTGGGTTTGTTGTGTTAAGGTCTGGGTTTGGTTTGGTTAGGTCAGGCTTCACTGTGGTTAGGTCTGGCTTTGGTGTGTTAAGGTCTGGGTTTGGTGTGGTTAGGTCTGGGTTTGGTGTGTTAAGGTCTGGGTTTGGTGTGGTTAGGTCTGGTTTTGGTGTGTCAAGGTCTGGGTTTGGTGTGTTAAGGTCTGGCTTTGGTGTGGTTAGGTCTGAGTTTGGTGTGTTAAGGTCTGGGTTTGGTGTGGTTAGGTCTGGGTTTGGTTTGTTAAGGTCTGGGTTTGGTGTGGTTAGGTCTGGGTTTGGTGTGTTAAGGCCTGGGTTTGGTGTGGTTAGGTCTGGCTTTGGTGTGGTTAAGTCTGGGTTTGGTGTGTTAAGGTTTGGGTTTGGTGTGGTTAAGTCTGGGTTTGGTGTGTTAAGGTCTGGGTTTGGTGTGGTTAGGTCTGGGTTTGGTTTGGTTAGGTCTGGCTTCGGTGTGGTTAGGTCTGGCTTTGGTGTGGTTAGGTCTGGGTTTGGTGTGTTTAGGTCTGGGTTTGGTGTGGTTAGGTCTGGTTTTGGTGTGTCAAGGTCTGGGTTTGGTGTGGTTAGGTCTGGGTTTGGTGTGTTAAGGTCTGGGTTTGGTGTGATTAGGTCTGGGTTTGGTGTGTTTGGTGTGCTAAAGTCTGGGTTTGGTGTGTTAAGGTCTGGGTTTGATTTGGTTTGGTTTGGTGTGGTTAGGTCTGGCTTTGGTGTGGTTAGGTCTGGGTTTGGTATGTTAAAGTCTGGGTTTGGTGTGGTTAGGTCTGGGTTTGTTGTGTTAAGGTCTGGGTTTGGTTTGGTTAGGTCAGGCTTCACTGTGGTTAGGTCTGGCTTTGGTGTGTTAAGGTCTGGGTTTGGTGTGTTTAGGTCTGGCTTTGGTGTGGTTAGGTCTGGCTTTGGTGTGTTAAGGTCTGGGTTTGGTGTGTTTAGGTCTGGCTTTGGTGTGTTTAGGTCTGGCTTTGGTGTGTTAAGGTCTGGCTTTGGTGTGTTTAGGTCTGGCTTTGTTGTGGTTAAGTCTGGGTTTGTTGTGGTTAAGTCTGGCTTTGGTGTGGTTAGGTCTGGCTTTGGTGTGATTAAGTTCAGTTATGGGCGGTCGCCCTTGAGAAACGCCATCTAGTGACGAGGTAGAGGCGGCGCTTCTCGTGCGCTCGTTACAAATGTGCGTATGGTCGAAAACGTGTCCCGCCCGCAGAATCTGGCGCATCATCAACAAGTGTTTAAAAAAAAAACCCAAACATGGTCGCAGCTGCAGCCCGCACAACACAACCGTTGCGCCCTGCAGAAGTTAACGAGCGCACCCTCCCATCCTCCTCTGTGGGAGGAGGATGAGCAGAGAAGGAGGGGTTCGCGTTCAATTGCGGACGGCCCAAAAGTTTGCGTCGAGAAAACAGACGAAGAAGAAGAAGAAGAAGAAGAAGCTCGAGAAGAAGAAGAACGGCCGCGGACGCGGGCTTCAGGGGGAGAGGTGTGCGGTGTACAACCGCGGAAGCTGATGTTAGTTCCCGGTCCGGCGCAGACATGCATTCCGCCGGCAAGTCGTGGCTCCTGCTGACGGGCTTCGTCCTGTTTTACGTCATCTACCTGCTGCTCGGGGCGCTGGTCTTCTCCAGCCTGGAGCGGCCGGTGGAGGAGAAGCTGAGGAACGACGTGCGGGCGCTCAAGCAAGCCTTCCTGAACCTGAGCTGCGTGGACGCCGCCGCGCTGGAGGAGTTTCTCCTCAAGGTGCTGACGAGCAACGAGTACGGCGTGTCCATCCTGCGGAACTCGTCCGTCAACTCCAACTGGGACCTGGCGTCGTCCATGTTCTTCGCCAACACGTTGGTCACCACCGTGGGTGAGTTTGGTGCTTTTGTTGCCCCCACCCCCACCCCCGTTAAGGGATACGAGGTCTGTGTAGGATGCAGGGGCAACGAAGCGAGGGGTTTGTGTGCGCGTGCGTGCGTCGAGTTCACGTTCAGCGTTTCGTGCGCGACGCCGGTGACACGTTGCAGCCGTGCAACTTTTCGACCTCCGTCCTGTGGATGACGTCACGCAAAAGCCTGCGCTTCGGTTTCGCGCGCGGGTTTGTGAACGCCGTGTCTTAATGACCGGGCGTCCGTAACGAGGAGAGGGGCTCGTGTATCCTCCCTTGCGAAACTGCCGTCCTTCCCTTTTCACCCCCCCCCCACCTTGGGAGTAATGGTGCCGTGTGTCTCCACCAGGCGAGTCCAGTATGTGTAGCTTAAAGTCCATCCAAGTCCGAGGTCTGCACACCGCGTTGTGGGGGGGATTGGGTAGTGATGCGTCCTGTAACACAGT
This sequence comes from Lampris megalopsis, assembly GCA_022114975.2. Lineage (NCBI taxonomy): Eukaryota > Metazoa > Chordata > Actinopteri > Lampriformes > Lampridae > Lampris > Lampris megalopsis. The sequence continues at coordinate 50,221 of JAJHIY020000742.1, read as the reverse complement.
AAGATGGATTGTTAACGCAGTCGGGAGTGAGACTGGAGACTAATTAAAAAAAAAAATACAGCAATTATAAAATCACCAAAGTTAGCTGTGAAGAGCATAGACGTGTTTCTGGAGCTCTCAAACAGTTCTTAAACACACCTGGTGTGAGTCTATCAGGTGATAAAGGTGATGTCGCCCCCCCTGCAGGCCGCCCCCCCTGCAGGTCGCCCCCCACTCCAGGTCGCCCCTTTGACATTCTTTTACACATCCACCACTGCTTATAATAATGCCTCCCAGATGATCCTGCCCATCCATTTTCTTGCCTTCCCAGTCAGGAGAGAGGGGGAGAGATTCCGGTTCTGCCCATATGGGAAGGGTGTTGGGGGGGGATTTCCACTTTAACACTAAACTCTCCGTACTACAGTGAGCCGCCTTAATACTGTCTTGCTCCACTGCACATAATGCAGCATTTTTGCACACCTTTGTCCAGCGTTATCATAAGAAGTGGTCTTCCTTTATGCTTGTGATGATGTGGACCTGTACAGTATGTGGATGTGGGCATGAGTTGGTCTTACTGTGTACTGTGGTGGTCTCCTGTATTGTGTTTTTTTTTTTAATTCTGACTGCAAAAATGGGACAATGAAGTTTTAATTGACTGACTGGGGCAGAACGTGCACACCGGTGAGAGGTTGTCCAGCGGGCCTCTTGGCCCTCTAGACACCGGTGGTAGGTGGATTCAGGTCCCCAACAGGGTTCAGCTGTAGGTTCTTGTATTTCAGGAAACCCTGCACAGCCTCGCTCGCCCAGTCTCAGCGTACTCTGTACAAGACGTTCGCAATCCCACCCTTCCTCCTCCTCCTCCTCGTAGGCTGACGCTGAAGACTACAGCCCACCCAGTGAAGACTAGAGCCCGCCCAGTGTTTAGACGGAGGAGAAAGCGCTGACCATTCTTAATTAACTTCAGATGATCTCTGTGTGGGTGCTGTCACACCCTCACGTGTGCGTGTTAAAACTCCCAGGGTGCACCGGGCGTCGACCTTGAGGGTTAGTGTGAAAGGTGGCGAGGTTAAGTTTCCAAGACTTGTGTGTGTCATTAAGCAGCTTCAAAACTGAGCCTTTTGAGTCCCAAGTCAGTTCTCTCAACTGTAGAAATCTACCGCCCGTGTAACGTTTGATGACTTTGGGGCTTTCACGCGTGACATTTACGTTTCTCCACCAAACACATTTAGCTGACACGCATAATTGAGTGATTTACAGCTGAATTAGTTCCTGTTCCTACAACATCGCCAGCCATCAATGGTAAGAAGTGTTTAAAGTTGGGGAAAAAAATGTAGCCGAAGGGCGTCCGGGTACCGTGGCAGTCTATTCTGTTGCCTACCAACACGGATCGCTGGTTCGAATCCCCGTTTTACCTCCGGCTTGGTCGGGTGCCCCTACAGACACAATTGGCCGTGTCTGCGGGTGGGAAGCCGGATGTGGGTACGTCATGGTCGCTGCACTAGCGCCTCCTCTGGTCGGTCGGGGCGCCTGTACAGGGGGGAGGGGGAACTGGGGGCAGGGGCGGATCTACAGGGTGGCAAGGGGTGGCAGCTGCCACCTCTGGGATACAGTCTTGCCACCCCAGGAAAAAATCTCTAGATCCACCACTGACTGGGGGTAATAGCGTGATCCTCCCACGTGCCCCCTCTGGTGAAACTCCTCACCGTCAGGTGAAAAGAAGCGGCTGGCGACACCACATGTACGGGAGGAGGCATGTGGTAGTCTGCAGCCCTCCCCGGATCGGCAGGGGGGTGGGGGGTGGAGCAGCGACCGGGACGGCTTGGAAGAGTGGGGTAAGTGGCCAAGTACAATTGGGGAGAAAAAGGGGGGAGGGGCAAAAAAAATAAAGGAGCCATATGGAGTTTCTTTTTAAGAGGACCTGGCTTGGTTTTCAGACTTGTCCTTTCTGACGTACAGAACAGGCCAGCTTGAGTAAGCCTGGCGGTAATTAGCTTTGTCAGTAGTTGTGTCTGTATCTCTTAAGGAGGGACCCATCCATCAAGTCATACAGTTAACTGGGAGGTGGTGTTTGCTGCTTCCAATACCTGGATATGTTTGGTCGATATGCATTAGCCTAGATGGCAGATTGCTCAGAGGCACCACGGCACCACCAGCGCCCTCCCGCTGGTATCGGAGAACAATCCGGAACACTTGAGCCGCAGGACAAGCCGAGCTAACCTACCAGTCGGCTGTTTATTCAGTCCTGCACACAGAATGACGATTAAAGCCTCGCATATAAAGCGGCGTCGTCTTTGTAACCTCAACAGTCTGCACGGTACTGCACCCTGGTCCTGTAGGCCAGGACATTACACATTCCCATAACCAAACACAGCGGTGACAGAGGGGTTTATGGCTCTAATCCTGCTATGTAGGCAAATTACTGCACTTATCCAGTACTACATGCACACATGCACACTAAGCAGAACAGTTGGACATTTCTGCTGTTGGACATTTCTGAAACTCGTATTCATGAATGTATTTATTTGCTATCATGAACCACATCCATCGGTTGAAGTGTGTGTGTGTGTGTGTGTGTGTGGTATGTGTTCTGTGTACTCTGCAGCGTGGTTCAGCTTTAGACCAGAAGGTCTGTAATGTTTTGCTGGTGTGTCTGTGGTGTAATTTGGCCCTGGGTGCTACAAACTGGGCGTCCTAAGAAAAAGAAGATTGTTGACATTTCCAATTTTAGTGCTTTTTTCCCCCCCTGTGCCAAGTTCTTGTTAGTTGAAGGGAAGTTTCTGTATGTTCTTGGGCAGCCTTTAGAAAAGTTTTGCTAGCACCACCTACCCCCCCACCCCATTTGAAACCTATGGGTACTGCTAGTTCCTGGGGATAGAGTACTGGTACAAACCTGATTTAGGGAGGATGAAAAGTGTTCTCGCTTTACTCAACTCCTGAGGACCCGTGTTGACTTTCCATGCTACCGCGATGGAGGTCTTTCGGGGGGGGGTCAGCACATCAGAGGTAGACGGGAACAAAGCTTGTCGATCACATCCGGAAGTTGTAGATTCAGTGTTTTACACGTCTTAAACTCCCAAGTGGGGGATGTGGGGGGTGGGTAGTTCTTTGGACTTTGTTATGCTAACAAGTCAATGCGGCTGTCTGACCAAACGTTGGGCTGTTTTTCAATATTTAGATTACTGCAGAGGTGCAAAGGGCGTTCAGAATCTCTGTCCTGCTGCAAAATCTGAGCGCGGATTACTGCAGTACTCGCCCGGTATGGCTTTTTCTCAGATGTCAAAGCTGAGTATACGGTTTGTGTTAGCTAGCTCAGCACGTTTTAGGAAAAACAGTCTCTTTCATTGTCTCCGTGGTGCACCGAGTGTAACAGACCCTTTCTCCACAGGCGGGATGCCTTTTCGTCCCGCCAGCTTTTGCTATGGCGTACGAAATTGTTCCTGTGCGATTTCATGGCACATAATTCATTCCGTAAATGAACGTAATTGATTTTTGTCCTTTGCAAAAACACCAGCGTCTACGAAAGTCCGCCTGTGCTTTCATGCACAGAGTGCCTTCTGTAAGTGTGGAGTCCCGGGATCGAACGTGCTAAATCCCTTTCATGGACGTCATATGTTCAGTAATGTAGTAAAACAGTTAAGTGGACAAAATGAGTATTCCCTTGCACAGAATGATGATAGTATAGCGCGTTCTACATCTCGTGCCACGAAAGCGTAAATGCTGGCCTAGGATATCTGTTGCATGGATGGAATTATTCATTTATTTGTTTTATTTTTGATATACTTTAATGATCCCCATAGGGCAGGGATAGGCAACATGGTCCAGAAAGGTCTGGTGTGTGGGTGCAGGTCTTTGTTCCAACCAAGGAGTTACACACCTGAGTCTACAAACCAAGGTCCTTAGCAAAGTATTGGTTGCTCTATAGAATCAGGTGTGTAACTCCTTGGTTGGAACAAAGACCTGCACCCACACCGGACCTTTCTGGACCATGTTGCCTATCCCTGCCGTAGGGTAACCCCTCTCTGCATATAACCCATCCTAGCTGTGTAGCTAGGAGCAGTGGGCAGCTGCCGTGCAGCGCCCGGGGACCAGCTCCAGTTCATCTTGCCATGCCTCGCTCAGGGGCACAGACAGGAGTATTAACCCTAACATGCATGTCTTTTTGATGGTGGGGGAAACCGGAGCACCCGGAGAAAACCCACCGCAGACACGAGGAGAGCATGCAAACTCCACACAGAGGATGACCTGTGATGACCCCAAGGTTGGACTGGGTTCGAATCCCAGCACCTTCTCGCTGTGAGGCAACGGTGCTAACCACTGCACCACCGTGCCACCCAAACTCATGTTGTTGAGTTTCTTTTGTCCGCGTAGTGCCGAAGTGCATTCAGCCTTTTGTCCACAAAATGAAAAGCACAACAGTCCGTTCAGTGCATGACGGGAATTACCCGTTCAGTTTTCTGTGCACGAAAGTGTGTGCTCTCTTCAATATTTGGTGGACACAATGCCAACGTGTTTGTATTTTTCATGGACAAAAGGCAAGTATTCTGTCTACGAAAAAGGGGTCTGATGCACTTGGCAGCCCACGTGTCGCTGTGCACTGACGAGCTAGGCTTCCTTTTGAGTCCTGAAGCTATTGTCACTGTTGAGATGGATGGTGCTGATCCAGCTAATGAGAAGAGCCTCCAGAGATAACAAGCAGGTCCTCCTGTACACTTCCTGTTGACCTTAAATCCAAACAGTGGCGTTTCCCATATAAACAAACATGTATTTGTTTATAGTGACCTGTGTTGATGAAGAGTGTGTTGTTTCACTGCGCTGACTAGGTTGAGTACAGTTATTACCTTCAAAGATGCCCATGAAAATGTTGATTTTTCAATATTAAGACGTCGACACAATGATCTGGATCTGATCTGGATTTCAACAGGAAGTTCCCGCCCCTTAATTTGCTCGACAGCAGGCGTTGCCGCTAGAGATACCAGCAGCTCTGCAAATATTTAATTCGTCACCATATAATTTAGCCTACTAGAAGCGGCACGTGGAATTTGAATTGTATTTTTAAGGTTTTCCTTTTGCTGATGTTTCCAGCCAAGGTAATATGAACCACCTGATGATCTTCTGATGTTAATTTACAGGTACTCGCCACGGCGCCGTAGTGGCTAAGAGCTCCACAGTTCAACTGTAATCAGAGCCAGTGACTGAGGGCGTCCCTGGCCTTTTCTGCCAAGCATTTTTTTTTCTCCCCAATTGTACCCGGCCAGTTACCCCACTCTCCCGAGCCGTCAAGGTCGCTGCTCCACCCTCTCTGCCGGTCCGGGGAGGGCTGCAGACTACCTCACCTGACAGTGAGGAGTTTCACCAGGGGGATGTAGCGCGTGGGAGGATCACGCTATTCCCCCCCTCCTCCCTGAACAGGCGCCCCGACCGGCCAGAGGAGGCGCTAGTGCAGCGACCAGGACGCATACCCACATCCGGCTTCCCACCCGCAGACACGGCCAGTTGTGTCTGTGGGAATGCCCCCACCAAGCCGGAGGTAACACGGGGATTTGAACTGGCGAGCCCCATGTTGCTAGGCAACAGCCACACATTTTCAACAAGCCTAACAATTAGATGATGCGTATCATACAGGCCCCGACTGGTCGGATGAGCTCCTGTTTTCTATCATGGCTGCACACTTGGTTGTTTCATTCAAGCAATGCTTTTAAAGAAAATCCAGGCCTGCCGTAATCCATAGGTCCGTAGTCTCTGAGCATGACCCCGGGTTTGTTGTACCGTCCAGTTAAATTGGAAGGCGGCATTGCTAAGGTTGCTGTTGATCTGTCCGTTTCACATTTACACCGATTTCCCCGGGCACGGTCTTGGCTGAGCTTTCAGGCGCTGGTAAGGCCGATATTCAAATACATCCGGTAATCGCTGACTCACTTGTGCATCGTTTTAAGTAAAAGCAAGGTAATTGAGAAATATTTAGGCCAAACTGTGTGTGTGTGTGTGTGTGTGTACTGGTGGCTGCATCCAACCATGCAAGTGGTTGTTTTCGATCCTGAATGTCGACAATTACAGTTCAAGACCTGCAGGGCCGACTTGCACAGAGAGAGCTTTGTGTTCATCGTAGGTGTAAACTCGGATGTTGCTCCCGGGGAAAGGTTGCCCGCACCGAGACCTGGCCGTCACCATTGAAGACACCGTGGTGACGCCAACTCGGACTGTGAGGAATCTGGGTGTGATCCTGGACGACCAAATGTCGTTTGCTGAAAACGTTGCGTCGGTTGCTCGCTCCTGCAGATTTCTCCTCTATAACATCGGGAGGATTCGCCCATTCCTCACCGACGAGACGGCACAGGTGCTCATCCAGGCTCTGGTCATCTCCCGGCTGGACTACGGCAACTCCCTCCTTGCTGGCGCCCCGGCGTCGGCCATCAGACCTCTGGAGCTTGTTCAGAAAGCTGCAGCTCGTCTGGTGTTCCACCGCCCTAAGTTCTCCCACACAACTCCCCTTCTCATGTCCCTACACTGGCTCCCAGGAGCTGCTCGCATCCAGTTTAAGACTCTGGTGCTAGCCTACAGGGCAGTGAAAGGAACAGCTCCTTCCTATCTCCAGGCCATGGTCAAGCCTTATACCCCCGCCCGACCACTTCGCTCTGCTGCCTCGGGACGCCTGGTTGCCCCGTCGCTCAGAGGCCCCTGCTGCCGATCGACCCGGTCACGGCTCTGTTCTGTCCTGGCCCCACAGTGGTGGAATGAACTCCCCACTGATGTCAGGACAGCGGAGTCGCTGCCCATTCGGCGCAGGTTGAAAACTCACCCCTTTAAGAACTACCACCCTGTTACTTGTTCTTAGCACTTATTGTATTCACTCGTTAAAAAAAAAAAATCTTGCACTTTTACTTTAGCACTGATTTTGCTCTTAGATGCTTGTTTAGATGCACTTATGACCTCTGATGACTAGTAGTTCTGCTGATTTCCTACGTTAAATGATGCACTTATTGTAAGTCGCTTTGGATAAAAGCGTCGGCTAAATGACTCTTATGTGATGTAATGTAGTCGTCTTGTTTTTGGACGATAACAGAACGCCCACTGTTTTATTTTTATAGTGCTGATTTCTTTTCCAAGTGGAAAATGTAATCAAATCTGATCTAATTAAGGGCGGCGCGGTGGTTGGCGCGGTTGCCTCACAGCAAAAAGGTCCTGGGTTCGAGCCCCGGGGTAGTCCAACCTTGGGGGTTGTCCTCGGTGTGGAGTTTGCATGTCCTCCCCGTGTCTGCGTGGGTTTCCTGCGGGGGCTCCGTTTCCTCCCACAGTCCATAGACATGTAGGTCAGGTGAATCGGCCATACTAAATTGTCCCTAGGTGTGTGTGTGTGAGTTTGTGCAAACGCACAAATATAAAAGAGATCTAAAAAGTAAAGTCAGTGCAATTTATGTACAAATCGCAATATATATATTTTCTAGATCTGATCACAGGAAGTGAATCAGTTCATCTGGACACGTTTATTGAGAGAAGCATTTCATCACTCATCTAAGTGACCTCTTCAGTCTCAACTGACTGCAGGTACCCCCACCCTTATAAACAATACAGTGACTGCAGGTACCCCCACCCTTATAAACAATACAGTGACTGCAGGTACCCCCACCCTTATAAACAATACAGTGGCATAATGACCAAAAACGATCGGTTTGATATGCCAATTGCCGTGACCATTAACTATAGTCTGAATGGCCATGTGTACTATTCGCAGAGGATTTGGGAATGGTTTCAATCACAGCATTGCAAGATGGCAACAGATGTACTCTTAGCCCCCCCCCGGATCAGGGATGGTTGTTCCCTCTTCACATAGGTGGCCTCTTTGACTCCCCGTTCAAACCAGCGTTCCTCTCTATCAAGGAGGTGCACATTCTCATCCTCGAAAGAGTGGCCACTGGCCTGTAGATGGGTGTAGACCGCGGGGTCCTGGCCTTGATGCGTTAGCTTTTCTGTGTTGTGCCATCCTATTTGTTTTGGTTTCCCTGGTGTACAAGTCATGGCAATCCTTCCGGCGCTTAACGGCGTACACTATATTGCTCGGTTTGTGCTGGGGGACCTGATCCTTGGGGCGGACCAATTTCTGGTGCAGCGTGTTTGGGGTTTTGAAAGCAACTGAGACGTGGTGTTTGGCAAATACACGTCTCAACTGTTCTGACACTCCCACCACATACAGAATCACCACTGGTTTATGCTTTAGGCAGCTGTTGTCCTTCTCCCTTCGATCAGCTGGTGCACTGTTTGGGCGTCTTCCTGGCTTTGACTAAAACAATTTATGATTCTGATATCAACTGTCAACAAATGATTGCATAAATTTACAAGCCAGCATATAAAACCTTGGGTGGGGTGTAAACGGCGTAACAGACGATGCAGCTGATCTGCTGCTTTAAAATTCATATGAGATGACAACATTTGATGTGTGCAAGTTTGGTTTACTTTCAACCGTCCATTCAAGATTCATCCATTTGCTTGCTCATAACTCTTTCTCCTCCCTCCCCCGTCCATCCATCCAGGTTATGGTCATACCACCCCTCTCTCTGACACCGGGAAGGCCTTTTCCATCCTCTACGCCCTGATAGGAGTCCCGTTCACCATGCTGGTGCTGACCGCCTGCGTCCAGAGGCTCATGTACCCGCTGGTTCTTGCACCGGTTGGGCTCTTGCAGCGCTCAGGGTTGGAGACCCGGCAGGCCACCGTGGCCCACTTCGCCCTGCTGGTGGTGGTGGTGGTGCTGGGCTTCTTCGTGGCGCCGGCGGCCGTGTTCAGTGCCGTGGAAGTATCCTGGTCCTTCCTGGATGCAATCTACTTCTGCTTCATCTCGCTGTGCACCATCGGACTGGGCGACTACGTCCCGGGGGAGCAGCCCGGGCAGAAGTACAGGCCGGTCTACAAGGTTGCTGTCATGGGTGAGTCCACCTGTCGGGTCAGTTAGGCCTGTCTTACCACACACACACGTACTTCTATCTTTGTGAGGACCCTCATGGACTACATTCATTCCCTCGCCACCTTAACCCGAATCTGAACCCTAAAACAGACCCTTAAAGAGATGAGGACTGGCCAAAATGTCCTCACTGTGTAAGAACGTCCTCACTCTTTTAAAAACTCAAATTGGTCCTCACAAAGATGGACATACAAGAACATGCACACGCTCGAGCCTGGGTATGAACATGTCGGATCACATAGAAGGAAATTACACTGATCCCCTTGGGGCATCTTGAGATTTTGCAGCGGCAAGACGTTGAGTAAAACCTCAGTAAAAGATGAGCATAAAAGTTAGGCCTTTACGAGGAATAAAACGAATAAGAATAATTAATCATTGGACTTTAATAGATCTTAAATAAATAATAATAGATCTTAATTAGACTTTATTAAAGCTGTTATAGTTGTTTAAACTGGAACAAGAAGTTTCAAAGTTAGCAGACATTTGGGTGATGATCAGCCGGTATTGAACAGTTAGCCTAGCATGCTAGCTAGCGAAGTAAAATGGGAAATTTGAAATAAAAAAGGCACAGTTTGAGCTTGTGTCATATGTGGTTTCCTGACACACATTTCTGTGAAGAGCCAAGACGAGCAAAGACGCATTTCTCTGACGGCGTACTGGATGTAAACATCCGCCAACACGGAGAAGGCGTTTCTGGGTGGCTGTAGCACCAAGACCTGCACACCCCCAGCGTCTCACCATGGCGTACGGTTGAGCGGGTTGGCCGGCGTTGACTGGATCCCGCTGGGAAGGATGTGAGAGCCAATGTTAACCGTTGTGTTTCAATGACGGGTGATGAAATGTGTCTCTCAGGAAAGGTTGTGTACAGATGAACTGAGTCGCCTTCATGTGGAGTTGTAGTACCTTCAGTCAAGAGAGCAGGGAGCAGGAAGTAAGAGAGCAGGAAGTAAGAGAGCAGGAAGTAAGAGCTATGTTGGACTACACTTGTAGTCACGGTCATTGCACGTCCAAAGGAGTTGAATCGAGTGCAACTGGACTTGGTATATATCCATGAAGACGTTTCGCCTCTCATCCAAGAGGCTTCTTCGGTTCGTGCCTTTCTGACTAGACCAAGCTGAGGAAGCCTCTTGGATGAGAGGCGAAGCGTCTTCACGGATATATACCAAGTCCAGTTGCACTTGATTCAACTCCTTTGGATAACCATGACCTGGATGAATGAGAACATTCGCAGACGGTCATTGCATGTGGGCTGTAGATGTCACACAATACATTTCGTTGGCGACTTTGGCCAGTGTGTACGTGTGCAGGCCAACTGATATGTGTTTAACGGGAGGGGGTGGCTCATCAGGATCCCGGATACTCCTATCGCTTACAGTTTCCTTTTTAACCCTGGACCGAGGCAGGCCCGCTCTGATATCACAGAGAGGCTGTTTGAAAGCTGCAAAAGGATGTTTTCCCTTTCTGGGAGGGTTTTATTTTTGCCGTCGCCAGTTCAACCATGTGGCTTATTGCATTACTGCTGATTGAAGACGTGGTTTGTGTGATTGCTCGGCGCCACATTATTTTTATTGGCCTCACAAAGGCCAAGCTTTACATCGTAGTCCTGTTAAGTAAAGCCTCAACACACTTCCCTATGAAGATAAACGTCTAAGATAAGTGTTTTCACTTCTTGTCTGTCTGTCTCTACTCTCCCTCTCTCTCTCTCTCTCTCTCTCTCGTTTTGTGTCTCTCTTTGTCTGTTCTGGCTTTCTTTTTCTCTCGCTCTCGCTGTGTGTCTCTCTCTTTGTGTGTCTGTCTCTCTCTTTCTCTGTCTTTCGCTTTCTTTTTTCTCTCGCTGTCTCTTTCTCTGTCTCGCTCTTTCTGTCTCTTTTCTCTTTCTGTCTCTCTTTTCTGTCTTTTTCTCTCTCTCTCACTCACTCTTTCTGTCTCTCTTTGTCCCTGTTTTTCTGTCTCTCTGTGTCTGTCTCTGTCTTTTTCCGTCTCTCTCTTTCTGTCCCTGTTTTTCTGTCTCTCTCGGGCTCTCTTTCTTTCTTTCTTTCTCGTCTCATCTAACGTGTTTCTGGTCGTAGTGTGTTGTCAGGTACAGGGGGCGTACTTCACAGCAGGATAAAAGTGCTCCATACTGAACAAAGCTAGACAGGACATCCAGTTAACTTCTGTTAAGGTATTGCAATAAAGTTAATGCAGCCTTTTAATCTACTGCTACTACTTCCAGCTGCTGCCGTTAGGGGGCGCCACATCGGGCCAGCTGTTTCCATCTGTTCCTGTCCTCTGTCACACCAGCCACCTGCATGTCCTCCCTCACCACATCCATAAACCTCCTCTTTGACCTTCCTCTTCTCCTCTTCCCTGGCAGCTCCATATTCAGCATCCTTCTCCCAGTATACCCAGCATCTCTCCTCCACACATGTCCAAACCATCTCAATCTTGTCTCTCTTGCTTTGTCTCCATCCAGTCCACTCCAGAATTCTTCTTTCTCTCCCATCTCACACCCAACTTGCGGGTCATATGCGCCGATAACATTCATCATCACACCTTCGATTTCCAGCTTCGTACTCATCACTCTGTCCGACACGCTCTTCCTTCAGGATTACCCCTACTCCATTTCCCCTCCCATCCACCCCATGGTAGAAGAGTGTGAACCCACCTCCAGTGTTCCTGGTCTTACTCCCCTTCCACCTGGTCTCTTGCACACAGTACATCTGCCTTCCTTCTCTCCATCATGTCAGACAGCTCTCGCCCTCTATCGGTCATAGTGCCAACATTGAAAGTTCTGATTCTCACCTCCACACTCCTGCCCTTCCTCCTCTCCCGCTGCCTCTGGACATACCTTCCCCCTCTCCTACTTTGCCCATCTTCAGAACCGCATTTATCCTGGGGGGTAAGTGATTTCGCTGTGTGTGCCACTATTCATTTAAACTGTCCTGCTTCATATTCTCAGCTGAAGTCTCCCCATTACAAACATCCCTGCTGAGCCACGCAGAGGGTGGTGCCTTGCTCAAGTGCCCCTTGATGGTGGATTTTTTTTTCCCCTTGGGAGTTTTCTCCCCAGTTGTATTTGGCCAATTACCCCACTCTTCCGAGCCGTGCCGGTCGCTGCTCCACCCCCTCTGCTGATCCGGGGAGGGCTGCAGACTACCGCATGCCTCCTCCCGTACAGGTGGAGTCGCCAGCCGCTTCTTTTCACCTGACAGTGAGGAGTTTCACCAGGGAGGCTTAGCATGTGGGAGGATCACGCTATCCCCCCAGTTCCCCCTCCGCCTCGAACAGGCGCCCCGGCCGACCAGAGGAGGCGCCAGTGCAGCGAGGACACATACCCACATCCGGCTTCCCACCCGCAGACACGGCCAATTGTGTCTATAGGGACACCCGACCAAGCCGGAGGAAACGCAGGGATTCGAACCGGCGACCCCTGTGTTGGTAGGCAACAGAATAGACCGCCACGCCACCCGGACGCCGCTGATGGTGGATGTTGGGGGGGGGGGGCTAAGAAGCACTTGCGGATTTCAAAATGTTAGTGAACCACCTTTCGTCCAGACCTGGTCCGTCACAGATCCAAAGTATTCTAACACTTGATTTCAAAATAGGAAGTCCAGCCCGGATGTATGACAAAACCGTCATACAGACCACAGGAGAAGACTTCTGCTCGTCTGTCGGCTTGTCAGTCACACCTCCAGAGTGACGCACTTCACAAAGCCATAGGCAACACAAACCAGAGGTTGATGGTGGGGGATTCACATTCAAAGACTCGTTTTCAGTGCCCTCTTACGCCTCCGCCGCTGTATGTCGGGGTTTGCTCTGGCGTAGGAGTACCGGAGATTTCGAGAATATCAAGGCGATCTCTTCCATCCGCTTTAAAAGGGGCAGAAAGATGTGTGCTTGGGTAGTGAAACGAGTGGGAAAGTGCGTATAATCAATCAAACGTGCGGCTGCTGATATCGGGATCGGTTGGTCACAGATGACGGCCGTGTTCGGATCCAACTAGTGAGAAACGGTCTCTCTCGTTCTCGCCATCACACATTAGGATTTGATTGTCATATACTTCTTGATGCTATATCTCATCGTATCGCTTCACGTGACTCCAATTTTTAAAAAAAAGCCTTGCAATGTGAGGTTATGTCCACACGACGCAGCATCGGGTCGCTAGCATGGTGGGCGTACAGAGCCTTGTGCGCCAGCCAAGTCGTGATCCGTCTCTCATTAGATCGTTACTGTGGCGTCACATGACCCGCGTTAATGTTACGGTCACGTTGTGTTCTGTGCTGGCGTGCATTGAAATTGAGTTAGGCTCGGGGAAAAGGCGCTCTGGTTATTTATTTATTTATTTATTTTGATTGTTAGGCAGCGCCACCGCACGTGGCTTGGATGCTGCGGGTTTCGAGTCGTCTGCTGTCTGTCTGTGGTGGTTTGACCGGAAATACTGTGATGTTCTGCAGCAGAAGGGAGATGGACCCCCCCCCGCTACCGGCCGCGGTGACCGTGGTCACGGGTAACGGGGATTCGCTGATGGCGGGCATCTTGCAGCCGTCAATACAGAGTGCTGAACTCCGGCTAGCTGTTGATGCCGATGCTTCTGTGTTATCTGGATTGGTTGTTGGGGGTCACTGGAAACCGTTGTCATCTTTTCAGTCGGTGTGCGGTGTAGGAGGTCACTTGCCTTGGTTACTGACTTGTTAAACTGGATTATTTTACCATTTAAATTTACGCATATTCTGTTTTGCTCCCTACCCCAACCTTCCAAGCCGTCCCGGTCGCTGCTCCACCTCCTCTGCTGATCCGGGGAGGGCTGCAGACTACCACGTGCCTCCTCCCATACATGTGGAGTCACCAGCCGCTTCTTTTCACCTGGCAGTGAGGAGTTTCACCAGGGGGACGTAGCGCGTGGGAGGATCACGCTATTCCTGCACCCCGACCGACCAGAGGGGGCGCTTAGTGCGGCGACCAGGACACATACCCGCATCCAGCTTCCCACCTGCAGACACGGCCAATCGTGACAGAGCCGGAGGCAACACGGGGATTCGAACTGGCGATCCCCGTGTTGGTAGGCAACGGAACAGACCGCTACGCTACCGGGACACCCCAGCATATTCTGTTCCTGTGGGTCCTTTATGAGCTTGGCGCCGACTTTTAATTTCCTAACCAGATTAAGGATCGTTTTGCATCCCTGTTCCTGATGTGGTTTCCGGTCCGGGTGGTGCGTACCCCACAGTAAACTGTGTACCCCCACAATCGTTATTTCTCCAACACATCCCATCAGCAGCAGCAGCATCTTGGTGTCTCCCCACTTGGTAAGAATACGGGTGCTGGCTGCTGAACTGTTTGGCCCGGCGGGGCCCCTGCTGGACGGACACGGCGAGACTCCGCCCGTGTTTTTCCTGGCGGACTTGATCCTCTGGCCTCAGCACGTCACACGAGACGTCACCGTGCGGGTGGCTCGATTCTCACAGTTCGTTACGTAATACGGGGTCATGACGGAGGAGGTCGCCTCCAGGCCAGATTAACCCCAATAAGCCTTCCAGTTTGCAGGGATAAGGGGCCGTTTACTGGAAACATATGAGTCCCCCCCCCCCCTCGTTTTGTTGTTATTCAGAAAAGTTTTGAAAACAAGCTACGAGCGCCAGACTTTTACGTCGGAGGATAAGTGACCTTTGACCTTCTTCAGAAGCGAAGCGAGAAAGGAAAGTGTTGCGCAGAAGGATGCTGGGGGAATGCTGAGTCACACTGAACAGTGCAGGTCCTCAAAGCGGCTGACCTACATGAGCACTGACACGGTATTAGCCCCCCCCACCCCCCACTAACACACTCACACAAGCAAGGGACCCCTGGAATTACCCACACGCACACACGCATGCATGCATGCATGCAAACACTGACCCGTGTGCATGGTGTATGTGTGTGTGTGTGTGGAAATGACGCAGCACTTGTACAGCGAAACAACAAAATCAGCTGTACAGTTGCAAGTCATGCGGTGGCAGTCTCTGTAATCCGGGGTTCAGTGTGTTGGCCTACTTGTTCAGTGAGAACACCTTTTGTGTGGGACTGGTGTGTGTGGGGTGGGGGGGGGGCAGACAGATGTAGTGCACATGTGACCAACGTGAACCACATCAATGGGGGGGGGGAGTGTACCTGTAGGACCCTTCTGTCTTGGTCTGTTCTTGCCTGGTCACGGTAAGAACGGCTCGGATGTTGTGCGCTTTACTCGAATCATTTGTTTTCGTGTTTGTGTGCCTCTTGTCTTGCAGATGATTGTGGCACGTGCAAGCTAGTTTATTATTTCTTCTTTATTGTTACGCATCATGGAGTCGTGCAGTTCTGTGGTGTCGGTCCAGAACTTCCCCTTGCAACATGTTTGAGGAGTCCGTTAAGTTGGATCACCTTCTTTAAAATTGTGCAAAGTGCAGTGTCTGTTCCGTTGCCTAGCAACATTGGGATCGCTGGTTCGAATCCCCGTGTTACCTCCGGCTTGGTCGGACGTCCCTACAGACACAACTGGCCGTGTCTGCGGGTGGGAAGCCGGATGTGGATATGTGTCACGATCGCTGCACTAGCGCCTCCTCTGGTCGGTCGGGGCACTTGTTCGGGGAGGGTGGGGGGAATAGCGTGATCCTCCCACGCGCTACGTCCCCCTGGTGAAACGCCTCACTGTCAGGTGAAAAGAAGCGGCTGGTGGTAGTCTGCAGCCCTCCCCGGATCGACGGAGGGGGTGGGGCAGCGACCGGGACAGCTCGGAAGAGTGGGGTAATTGGACGGGTGCAATTGAGGAGAAATGGGGGATCCCCCCCCCCCAAAATAAAGGAGAAGTTCTGTAAGTTAGACAACGGTTGTCAAGATCACAACCTGTATAGACTGGATCCTGCCCATTTCATAGATGTCTTCTGGATTTTCATTCTCAAACAGAAGAACGGGTGTAAACTGAATCAGTACACTTTTTCACCAGCAGGCTTTAAAGGACGTGACTTGTCCTCAAGAAACCCCAAAGAAACTATTTCTGTAAGAGTTTCCTCTAAATATGTTGAGAAAGTCGGTCTGTTTATGAAACACCTGTGTACTGCTGGTCTTCATCTGAGCAACTCCTGCAAGTCGTATTATATCGCTAATGGTTGAAACTGCATTTGTGGGACAGTGTCAACAAGCTAGTTAGCTAGCTAGCTGACTGACAGGAAGGCTAGCCAGAGAAGCCACGTGTTAGCATACTGAGACAAACTATCCCACTTACAAGGGACATTTTAAAGCCCTGCCGCAGTGTTTACACCTGCTGTTCATTTGTATGCAGGGCTCAATCTTTTAACAGTTGATGCCGCTTCAAGTCAGATTTCCATGACTTTTATAAAGTTTCTACAAAATGACATTTTTCCGCAACATTTCCAGGGCCTGGAAATTGTATTTAATTTGCTGACCTTTTCCAGTTATCTCATGATCCCATGTGACTTGTCTTCATCTTCCTCTCCCCACAGTCTACCTATTTGTGGGTCTGATGATGATGTACCTCCTGCTGCGCACCTTCCACAAGATGGCCGACCTGCACGGCCTGACCAGCTTCCTGCAGCTGCCGCGTTGTGAGGAGGCCGAGGAGGAGGACGACGACAGGGAGCCCATCGTGGACAGCGGACCCCAAGACAAGTCCTACCACAGGGAGAAAGCTGCCAACAGGCCCCTAGACCCCGGGTCTCAGTCATCCTACAACACCATCAACAGAAGCTGAGCTGTGGAGGGAACCGGCTCTACCTCCGACCACCTCTCAGCTTTTGGACTGTCGACAAACCCCACCCCCACCAACGCTGCTGGCGAGCTGAATCTTAAAAAGTCTCTCTCGTCGTCCTTTCTTCTCTCCTCTCATGTCGCCCGCAAACCAAAACCAAGTTGTGGCATTCCAACGAGGGGAGAAGATGCGACGAGTGGAGAAGGACATTTTGAAATTCAGCCCTTTACAAGAACTTTACTGGCTTGTTTGTTTGTTTAAGAAAGAAAGTGAGTTTGGACCATGGCGTCCCATCGAGGGTTACGGGTAGAAAAGTTACGGCTTCATGAGGCGGCGAGTCAGGGTGACGTTCAAATCAGAGGTTTGGGGGGGGGTTTTTTTGGCTAGTGCATACGACACAGGAAGGGGTTGTGGACAAAACATGACACCTCTGTGTCTGTTTTGTGTCAGTGTTTCACACCAGAGACCAACTGCATGATGAAAAGTTGTCACCTTTTGTGTCTTAAGAGACTCGGTTCGCTGGGTGACGTCTATGAATGGTATGTCCAGACTCGAACTCGAATCCGTTCGGTCATGAACAGTTGGAGAGCATTTCATCCGTTACACTCATCATTTTAACCCGGCTCACAAGATCCGGTGGTTAAAATCGGATTCTACGGGAGTAAAATGTCAGTTAAGAATCTCATCAGGCTGCATTTTTTTCCTCTTCCTCTTTCTTTTTGAAATCGTCATCCGTCCTTTTGTCCGAATCCCACTAGATGGCTGGCTGGGTAGTGTCCATTTGGTTTGCTGTTAACTTGAGACGATGGAGCATCCAGATGTCCACTCTCATAGAGCAATAACACACATTGTGCTGAAATGACAAACCGGTTTGCCTCTGGGCCAGTTTCTCAAACAAAGGTCAAGTTCTGGATTGAGCATTTCAAAAAATTGGGGGAAAGTCAAGTGAAATATTTTTCTTTATTTGATTTAATTATCTTTGTGTCATGGAGTTTACTTTATTCTTTTGTGTGTAGTTGAACGTTGGAGACCACAGGTGCTACAGAAACGCATTGTGAGCACAGCCGTCCCCAGGAGCCGGGCTGTCTTCCTTTGTGATGCTGCCCCCTGGTGGGCGTTTGTATATACAGCCAAACCTTCCTCCCCGACATGGTAATCACGCAGCACGAGGAATACAGACTGGAGAATTGAGAGTAAAAATGGTCAAAACAGGAGGTGTTTGATTGTTGATTGACAGCTTAAAACAAATTATTGTTGTCAGTCACCATCTGTCACGTGTTTGTGTGTAATGTCTGACACATCACTGTGTTGTTTGTGTTGAGAAGAAAAAAGGTGACAAACCTTGTGGATTCCCGCCCAGCGGGGGGGTCATGGGGAAGACTATGAAATGCACTTTAATTATTTTACGACACAGTTTCTCAGAAGTGGAGTTTGAACGGGCCAACTGTATCCCGATACTGTATTTGTCTCCGCCAGGCCACGTTGGTAGCTGAATTTATTCGAATAATTACTTGTGTATTGCCTCTGAAAATGACTATTAAAAAGGATTGCTTTGTAACGATGTCATTCAGTATTACGTCACATGCACGCTCTTCCTCGCGCCACACTTTCACCTGCCCAGTCTTCCACTTCCTGTCTGGCAGCGCCGCAGGGGGGCCTGGAACTCTCTCTCCAGCGCAGGGGCGGTACTCCTCGAGAGAGAGCGGGTAGTCGGGGGGGAAACGGTCTTAACTGCGTTCTGATGTTAGCCGGTTTAATTAACAAACCCGTAAATGGATCTTATTGCCACAATTCAAAATGTCGTACAACACTTAAATCTTCGAGGATCGGCGGCATTTTAAAACGTCGCTTGGACGCATGACGGAACAGGAGGAAAGGCTGTAATGTCAGCTTTACGCCACTAGATGGAAGTATGGTTCATCGCTTGGTCGTTATAGCGGGAAGTTGAAACAAGAATCTGGATGTGCCTTGACGCATGCTCAGTAATCCAGGTAGGAAAGTCAAATCAGTTCACCAGGACAGCTAAGTGACCTCTTCAGTCTCAACTGACTGCAGGTGTCCCCACCCTTACAAACAATGCAGTGACACAACGACCGAAACCAACGGCCAATTTCATATGCAAATATGGGTGTGCCCATTAACTAGAGTTTCGATGGCCATGTGTACTACTCACAGAGGGTTGGGGGATGGTTTCAATCGCAGCACTGGAAAATGACACTGGGGAAACGAAACGGACGCTGGCCAAGAGGATGGCACAACACACAAGAGCCAACACGTCAGGCCAGGACTCTACAGTCTACACCATCTACAGGCCAGTGGCCCCTCTTTCAGGGATGAGGATGTGACCATCCTTGATGGGGAGGAACGCTGGGTTGAACGGGGAGTCAAAGAGGCCAGATGTGAAGAGGGAACGACCAAGAGTGTAGAATGACGAGTGGTCAGACACTGGAGAACGTTTAACAAGTTTATTGATTGGAAGAACAGAACTCCCCCCCCCCTCCCCTTTTCTCCCCAACTGTATCTGGCCAGTTACCCCACTTTTTTTCTTCAACAGCCCCTCTGATTGTTGCCCTTCCACTCTTCATTACATGTGTTTTATGTCTGGCTTACAAACGCGGCCTGCCCATGTGACGTATGGGCCATCAACTGATTTCTGGGTGGGCTGGAAAGTCTTCTGAACAGTCTCTTGTTCACTGGCGTTTCGCTGCGAGTTTTGCTGAGGGTGCCTCTCGTGAGAGACGGGATGCTTGTCGTGTCCATGCTGGTCAGTTGGTTGTTGGAGAGTGATGCTGGGGTCACCGAGGCCAACCTGGGGCGGCGGTGGTGGTTCCAAGACAGGAAGAGCGTGTCTCCTGTTTCTTCTGTACTCTTTCCCTTCTGATTGTATGATGTAAGATCTTGGTTCCTGACAGATGTTCTTTACTGGACCCATCCGGTCAAACCCTTGTGGAGTCTGCAACCTTTACTACATGTCCCTGGGCCAATGGCTGAAGGGGCCTGCTGGATCTGTTGTAGCAAGTCTTTTGAGCGTTGTGTTTTTTTATAAGCTGTGCCTTGATCACACTGCTGTTCCTGGCAGCTGGAGCCAGCATGGTTTTGCAGATGGGGAGGGTGGTACGCGTCTGTCCTGACACAAGTCGTTCAGCTGGTGAACCGAGTGTCTGGTCACGTGGGACATTACGAAGGTTGCGCAGGTTCAGGAAAACATCTGTTCCATCTCGCTTGGACCTTTCCATCAGTTGTACTGCGCTGCGCACGGCTCTTTCAGCTAATCCATCAGCCCGAGGGAACTCCGGGCTGCCGGTCACATGGATGAAATCCCAGGGTGAGGCAAACTCTTTAAAGCGTTGGCTTGTGAACTGGGCCCCGTTGTCTGAGATTACTTTGTGTGGGCTTCCATGAACTGAGAAATTTCTTTTTAGTTTCCTTATCACAGCGTTGCATGTGATGTCGCAAAGCACGTCAACCTCAAACCATCCAGGGTATGAGTCGACCATTGGTAGGCCATTCCACTCAAAGCTGTCTGTTGCTACAGTTGACCATGGTAAGTGGGATGGGATGTAGCTTGAGTGGCTCTTTTTGTTGGTGTGGTTTTGTGCTGTTACAGACGGGGCATGAAAGTGTTCTTTGTCATAGTGAGCCAAAACGCAATGTCTCTGGCTCGGCGTTTCATCGACTCTGTCCCGGGGTTGGCTTCTATGTAAAACTGAGATGTAGTCCCTTTGCAGCCATTTGGGGATTACTGCCTTTGGGCCTTTTATAACGAGGCCATCTTCGATCGTGAGCTCGTCCCAGAATGTAAAGTACTGATGAACATCTGCTGGGAGTTTCAACTCCTTTGTAGGCCATCCATGGTTGATGATGTTGCATATTTTCGTACTGATGAACATCTGCTGGCAGTTTGAACTCCTTTGTAGGCCATCCATGGTTGATGATGTTGCATATTTTCTGAAGGGTTGGGTCCCTTCCTGTGTGTTCCTTGAGCTCATCTCAATGTGAAGAAGAGATGTGTCTTACTGCCATGACCTCAAAATCAGTCTTTTCGTTGCTGTGCTGCTCGGTGGTCTGTCTGGGGGCTCGTGACAACGTGTCGGCAAGGTACATGTGCTTCCCTCTTTTGTTCAAAGTCATACTTGTGTAGTCTTAGCATCATACGTTAGAGTCTGGCTGGAGCTGTGTGTATGGGCTTGGATACGATAGTGACGAGTGGTTGATGATCTGTTTCGATTTGGACTTGGAAGAAGCTCCTCTATCTGCCCGTATCAAATTAGGCACTAAAGCGGTTAAAAGGTACATCTGTCGCCATCTTACAATGCTGTGATTGCAACTATTCCCCAATCCTGTGACTAGTACACATGCCCATTGTAACTCTAGTTAATGGTCACACCCATATTTGATCATGAAACTGGTCACTGGTTTCGGTCGTTATACATCTGTTGCTATCTTACAATGCTGTGGTTGCATGATCAATGATTGCATATGGAACTGGTCATTGGTTTCGGTCGTTAGGCACTGTATTGCACTGTATGGTTTATAAGGGTGGGGATACCTGCGGTCCGCTTATTCTGAACATGTCACTTAGCTGAGTGATGGCGACAGGTGTACTTTTAGCCCCCACCTGGTTCAGGGATAGTCATTCAAAGTCTAAGAAGGCGAATCTGTCACACGGTACGAGGCCACACACCAGACCGGCCTTGATCTCGGTCCCAGTCCACAAGTCACAGGGAACTTCTCCTGGTTTGGCACATTGAGGCTGGCACAATGGCAGCTTGGGCTTGCTTGAGTAGGTTGCTTCTTGTTGCCCTTGTATGCTGGGATGGCCATTGCTTCCCTGCTCGGAGGCTGGAGACAGAAGGAGTCTTATGAGGTCAGTTTGAGTGATGTAGGGGTGCGGCGCAGCCAGCATCAAAGTAGTCCTGTGCCAGTCACACCACCGTTCATACGGTTGGGGATACCTGCAGTCAGTTCAGACTGAAGAGGTCACGTAGAAGAGTGATGAAATGTTATCTGTCAATAAATGTTGAGTCCAGATGAACGGACTCAACTTTCTTGATTTTTCTTACCGGACTTATTGAGCATGCATCGAGATAAAATAGTTCAAATGTAAACCAGAAGGGTCACCCTGCTACCACAATACAAACACGCAGCACAGGAAGCTGCTGTCACTACCACATTGATTGACAGGCTTCTTAATACATGGAGTAACACTGGACAACTACTTGTGAAATCACAAAGCAGACACTCAACACTGCATTTTCATATTTTAATAAAAACAATCAACATGGGAAAATACAGTCTCATTTTATATAAAAGAAAAAAATTCATATCATCAAGCCTCAATCCGGCTAACATATCGTAAAATTGTTTTAAAAAAATTAAAATGGTCACCACTGGTTCTGTGTACATATTACTTGACCGAAAACATGTCATGTGTTTAGTGATGATAAATACTGTTACTTCCTTAAACTGCCCGTATTGTTAACAAACCTGCCCTTTAGAAATGGCTCGACGTCACTGCCCCGCTCCTCGGAGGGGACTTTGCATAGAAAGCACCTTGGATCCATAAAGACAGGCTATTAACTTTACAAAAAAACCTGACAAATGGGTATTAGTACATGCTTTCTCAAACCATTTATCCCAGCAACTCCTCCGTAACCGACTCCAGGACTGGTTAGATCCCATCGAAGGCTTTAGTGCAGGATGCACTCCTTAAAGTGATCCTCGAGAGTGCATTATCACTAAACCGAGATTTAGGTTGATCTGAATTTCCTTTTTTGTTTGTGCCAATATCCTAGCTGTGGTCTCATGCTACCGTTCAGTGAATACGGAGGAAACACTACCTGAAAGGCATGTGGTTCTGAGAACAAGCAATGCATATTATTGACAAAAGTGCGATCGTTCAGGAGGTGTAAACCAGACAGAACATGACTGTAAAAAAGTGACAGAATGTAACAATTCCAACATTTTGTGCCATCAAAAAAGAGCCAAACTACCAGGCGCTGTAGCAACGAAACAGGGATTTTTCAGTTCTCTCCAGAAACCCCCCCCACCAAGACAATTATCATTATTCCTATTTTCATATGTAAGAACATGGTGGAGGTGGCTGGTCGAGTTTCTTTAATCCATGACACTGTGGACGGAAAGGCTAGTTCCTTGTCCTAATGGCATGTTTACAAATGACCTCCGGGACTAACCAATCAGATGAGTTCAGGTCCACTGTACAACAGGAGCTGCTGCATAGTGGTTCTGCGTAACATTTTGAACCAATCAGATGTCAGTTGTTCCGATCACATGATACCAACAGCCAATCAATCACAGATTGCTGGAAAGCTGAGGTGAAACTGAAAATGTAGCTAATAGCACAACTAAAAAGATTTGATCTTCTGTAGCTCAGTGGACCGAGACTGGCCCCAACCCTGAATCTTGATCTCAGTCTTCAGAGGTAACAAGGAATGCTACGGTAACTAGAGGTTTTAAATCCATTTAAATAGTTTTATATAATACACTACAGTTTTTCTTTCGTAATCATGAAATGACAAGGACAAGGGACCTACACAATAGCTCCCACTTCAACTCCTACAATATTTATCATCATGAATATGAGGCAGCCCCGCGGACCGCTAATCTCACAGGCGCAACGCTTCAGAAGCTAACCCGATACCACAATTAACAAAGTAATCCTGGTTTTTAAAACCCAGCTCACAGATAGACTAAAGTTTAGGAATTTCTTCACAGAAGACACAGACTGTATCATGTAGTGTTCTCTTCTTCTCTCAACCTTTTCTTTTTTAAAAGCACCTCCAAATCATGTCAATTTTATCAGGACTCACAGTCATGTCAAGGACGACAAAGGATCTGCCCTCTCTGCCAACCCAGTCGCAGACCAAATGCATTAAAACCACCGGTAAACAAACACGTTTTCGTAGCATTCTCCTAAACAAAAACACAACCTGAGTAAAAGGCTGTAATTCATCCTTCCTTGGCCAACATAAAACCTGGTTTTATGTGGTTACAAAACTAGTTAACTTACAACTAGTTTACTTCCTGTGTGTGTGTGTGTGTGTGTGTGTGTGTGTGTGTGTGTGTGTGTGTGTGTGTGTGTGTGTGTGTGTGTGTGTGTGTGTGTGTGTGTGTGTGCGTGTGTCTGGTTGTTCTTCTTCTTGTGATTTCAATCAGGGCTCCACCAAAATCCCCACCAGGTGCTCTAACTCCTACCCCTCTCTCACGGGACCGGTACTGAATGAGGAGAACAATGGTAGGCACTTCACGCTATGGTTGAGAGACAAGAAGGCGGGGAAGCGGAGTGGAGGAGGTGGAACAAAAGGAGAGGGGAGGCTTGCACCTCAGGAGATCCACCCCGGCTGAATGCCCCGCCTCCCCTCACCTCCAGCGCTGCCATATCCTGCTCCATCAGGGATGTGTCTATATCCTGGAACAGGTCGTCCACGGCCAAGTTGCCGAGATAACTGGACCTCATCCCCTCAAGGCTGCTCTCTGCACCACGGCAGTCCTCCTGGCACTCCCAGCTACTCCAGTGACCTTTCACCCCTGGTTTTGCCCCCGCTGCATCTCCTTCAGAACCTGACAAGTTTTCTAAGGACCTCAGAGGCGTCCGCGGAGCTGCCTGAGGCAAGGAGATACCAGGGCTTCCTTCCATGGTGGAGTCCAGTGCGGTGAGGATGGAGGAAATGGCCGCCGAGAGGGAAAAATCGGGATCAGGGGATATGGACCCCCAACGCTCATCATTATCATCACCGCCATCATCATCCTCTTCCATACACAAAGGGAAAGCTGATGCACTTGAGAGATAGGTTGCTTGAAATCTATTGGAAGAACAGTCTGATAAAACTGTCTGGTGGTTTGACGCTGCTAAGGAGTCGTTGACTACTCCTGAGTGGTTGCTGGGAAACATTTCTGTTGATTGACTGTATGGCTCTGCCATCCTAGGAGAGACACTCTGCCTCATCTGGAGCGAGGATGCAGTATTAGGCGATGATGGCAACACTTCTGTGTTGACAGACGGCGCGTTCTCAAGTGTCATTTGCCGGAGTGTGTTGGCAATTAAAACCGATCGCCGGAGGCTGGGTTCGGGTAACTCCTGGCCTCGTTGGTACTTGTTCAGGGAAACATAAAACACAAACTGGCGTTGGTTCTCCCATGCGGCACTATTCCCGTCTGAAACCTCAATGTCCCCCGCCGGGAGTTTACGCTTCTGCCCTCTTGTCATCATCCTTGAGCTAGAAAGCGAAACACATTAGTTAAGTCAGGTAATTATTCAATATTATTGTTTGTCTTTCAATAGTAAATCAAATCAATTTTATTTGTATAGCCCAATATCACAAATTACAAATTTGCCTCAGTGGGCGTAACAGCAACACAACATCCTGTCCTTAGACCCTCTCATCGGATAAGGAAAAACTCCCTAAAAAACCCCTTTAACAGGGAGAAAAAAAATAGGAAGAAACCTCAGGGAGAGCAAGGAGATACCAGGGCTTCCTTCCATGGTGAATAGTAATGTATCTGGATGAAATTTGGATAGTGTCACATTGTGCTACATAATTTTGTCATCTAAATTAATGTTAACGGGAATCGAACGACTACAATTTCCCACAAAATGAGGGCAGAAACATTCAGGAGAGAATTATTTGAAAACTACTTTTGGTCCGATATCATACTTAACATGGGATAGGCTCCAGCATCCCCGCGACCCTGACAGCAGGGATAAGCGGTTCGCATATAATGGACGGCTTATCGAACAGTTCAACGTGATGAATCCCAGTTGGATTTTTAAACATGTAAAATTCCCTATGTATATCACATTTCCCCATTTGACCCAGCACTAGCTGTAAGAAATAAAAAGCATTTGGTTACTGTACATACATAGCTCTTTACTCTTGTTATATCTTCAACCATATACACGATGGATCACAATACAGAAACCCTCATTACTATTAGCTAAGTTTAAACTGTCAGACTGATTATACACACACACACATACTGCTTTATGCTAGCTACAGGGAGTTCATAACTGATGTAATGATCTCTACAAATAAGCTTATTTCATATCACATTAGTTTCATCCCAATATCCCATGAGAGGGTCCCACTGAGGCAAATTTGTGATATTGGGCTATACAAATAAAATGGATTTGATCTCATTTTAAACTGCCTTGCTGTACACGTGTCTCTGCTCCAGCTGTACAGTAGCGCCACGTAAATACCGTTATACACAGTCCCGGGCTACGCTGTCCTTAACTCTAACCGACTTTTGGGCAGGCACCAAGTTGAACTGCCCGGGGTCACAATGCCGAGTATCTCCGGTAACAAAAAGCCAATTCACAACAGCGTGTGTACATTATATGAATTCGGGGTGATTTTTATTCCGTTTAAATATCCGAAAATCGCAACTTTACAAAGCAAAACATCCGATTCCGGTCCGTTCGTCTTTACGCTCCGGACCGCCATCGCCCCCGCCCCCCCCCCCCAACCCGACGTTACCTCGACCCAAATCCGACGTTACCTTGACCCAAAGGCGAATAAAACCCACACCTTTCCCGCCCCCCCTCATTTCGAGCACATATATCGGATTCCCGGTCGTTATTCGGCACAACAAGTCTCGGAAGTCCTTAGTTTTGCGGCGTTTTCTTACCGGTGCGCAGAAAAGGGACTCGTTTCTCCCGCCCGTGATTTTGAGTTGTCTCGGCGAAGGGGTTTCCGACGGGGGGCGGGGCGAAAATAGCGCGCCCGGTGCATTGTGGGTAACGGAGTTTTTTTATATATAAGTTTCTCGCCGCGACGACGACGGGTCGAATCTTTTTTGTAGTCTGGGAAGAAAAAAAACAAAGACGCCCCAACAAGTAATGTCGTCCCGTCGCCATGGTGAAAGGAGAGCTCAACCACGCGTATCTTATTTTTGAAATAAACCCAAAAAAGACCCCCCGTCGGCTTCGATAGGGGGGGGGTCCTCTCGCTTTCCGCGGTGACGCCGCACGACGTGAGTCACGGCAAAGTTACGTGCGGGCTCGCGCACACACGGGGGGGGGGGCACACATACACATGTCGACAATATGCGAGCGACTCACCAGAGAACCGTTAGAGACAGCCGGACGTTTCTTTGCCGTCGTCCGCCGACATCGAAGGAGTTTTCCGGTCGCCTTTTTTTTTCAAATTCTACGCGTCGACTTTTCTTTGCCGCACGACGGCAGCGAGTCCTCCTTGAAAAACACCCGTGGCTCCGCCCCTGTCTCCGCATTGGCTGGCGGCGGGGCGGGTGGCGGCGACGTCACAGCTGAAAGCCCCGCTAGCGATTGGGCGTCGCGGCCGCCACTCACACAAACAGCCTATCGCGTTTACGCGCAACGCATATTATAGTCACGTGTGCTCATTCGGCGGACCTTTTCATCCAAAACTTTATTGTTTTTGCCAGTTTATTCTTACAAAGAGTTGTACGCTCGCAACGACTGGGTTCTCTGCGTTTAGCCCAGCCTGTGGTCTCTGTGGTATGGGACCAACTTCTGGTCTTGATGCATGCTCAGTAATCCAGGTGAGACAATCAAAGAAGGTTGAATCAGCTCATCCGGACACAACGTTTATTGACACATACGCTTCATCCCTCAACTAAGTGACCTCTATGCAGGGGCGCCCCCAGACATTTTTCATAGGGGGGGCAAATGGGACCACTGAAAATCTTGGGGTGGCACACCAAAACCAAAAGCCATGACTGAATTTCGGGAATTCTATGATGCTGTTGTTAGTATACTGTATAGGCTAGTGGAAAACTGTCAACATGAGAGTTAAGAAACATTTGTATTATTGATTTAAATGAACAGCACCTAATGCAAGATATCAGATAGAAGCATATTATGCATAATCAGAAGCATATTCTGCATATGCGACTCGTGGCTGGGGGGGCCAGGGATAGTATCAGGGTGGCCGTGGCCACCCCTGGCCACCCCTTGGGGGCGCCACTGCCTCTATTGGGGATAATGCATTGGTGAAAGCCCTGACATATGCTGGGACCCAGGAAGTAACACCGTTGCCTTTCCTTCGAGCTCCCAGACCATTGTGGGTTTCATTGTGGTCACTACAAACAGCAGTTATGAGATACTATTTGTAAATATTGTTGAACCGTTACCGGAAAAGAAGAACGCAAACACAATACAAAGAAACTGGTTAAAACAGAAAGTAATTTAATATATGTAAACTATACAAATACCTAGTATATTTAAATTATGTATCATTTCATTAATTCATGTCCAGTATTATGATGTGTAATAAAATGGGCTGCTGGCAGAACTGAGAGTGAATTCATGCAAATAAAGTGGGTGCTGAGGTGACAGAACGCTGAGATCATGTGTATTGATGGTCACCTACAGACCAATTAAAACACTCATATTTGGGCAACACGTGTGAAAATAGCAGTCAGTCACTTAGGGCATGCTTTTACCCAAGAAGCAAACGTGACGTCAGCATATTAGGTGACAAATGGTGAGAAGTTAAACATATAATAGCATCATTAATGCCACACCTGTGCAGTTAGAGCCCAGTCCAGTTCAACTACGCAATATAACAACTTGTAAACCTCTTAAAAAGTGAATCAACATAATCACAGAAACTGTATAGTGCACGTGAACAGTAATTATTATTTAGGAGTAATTGCAGTGATTTTTAGACGTGGAAGACAAACTGAGAGGACTTTTGCACAAATCTGTAAACTTCAGAATGGTTGACGACTTTCAGGGCAGTTTGTGATGTATGACTGGGAGATGACCTGTCAATCAGTGAAGAGAAAATGTGACATGATGCCTCGAGCCCGCCTGAAAAACACTGTGACCTGGGAAGCCATATATGACCCATGTACTCATGTCACTCACAGTACTCAAGCTCACATTTAGCCAGTAGCTTAGAAAACACAAAGTGGGCGTAGCGGTCTATTCCGTTGTGTGCCAACACTGGGATCGCTGGTTCGAATCCCCGTGTTACCTCCGGCTTGGTCGGGCGTCCCTACAGACACAATTGGCCGTGTCTGCGGGTGGGAAGCCGGATGTGGGTATGTGTCCTGGTCGCTGCACTAGGGCCTCCTCTGGTCGGTTGGGGCGCCTGTCCGGGGGAATAATAGCGTGATCCTCCCACGTGCTACGTCTCCCTGGTGAAACTCCTCACGGTCAGGTGAAAAGAAGCGGCTGGCGACTGTAGCACGTGGGAGGATCCCGCTATCCCCCCCCTCCCCCCGAACAGGCCCCTCCTGACCGACCAGAGGAGGCGCTAGTGCAGCAACCAGGATACATACCCGCATCCGGCTTCCCACCCGCCAATGGACTATAGACCCCTCATCGCGTGACGTAAAAGCTGCGTAGTAAACGAGACGCGCGTGCAGAACGTGTGGCAAAACATGGCGGAGAAACAACGCGCGCGCCTGTGAAACTGACAGACGAACGCGTATAAAACTTAAAATTAAAGGCAGAAAAGTTCGAAATGGGAGGAAACGGAGATCTCAGAATATGCTGAAGGTCTAAGCGGGGAGGACAGAAAGCATCACGGGTTGAAACTTCCGCTGGGCGCCGGAGAAAAACTCTCCGATCTGGAGCGCAGTGCACAAGTGACGTCACCAAGTTGCCAATTCGGCTGGAGGCGCGTGGCTGAACGCCTCGCGGACCCACCAAGTATGTTTGCCGAGGAACCAATGGAGGCGTATTTAGAGGCGCACGATGACTCCGCTGGGGGCCACGTCCAAGGCTGCTTTTACCCTCCGTTATCGAAGGGAGACAAGTTTTGCTTCATCAAATCACAGGTGAGCCCTCGTAAGTTTCATCGTTGAGCTGTTTGTATTCGACAAAAGTTGAATTGTTTGTGCGGTTATGGCCCCAAACATCATGACACGAGAAAGCTGAGGGTGTGGAAATTGTGGGAAAAGTCAGTTTCTCTCACGCGGAGCTTGTGTCATTTATTCTGCCACAAAAATCACAATTATTTCATCTTAAAAACAAAAAAAGCTATTAAGACCTTTAAATTGCCAGGCGAATTTGATACCTACACCCTGTATTGTCACAATGTGTGTGTGGTGTGTGCTGTGTGTCTGTGTGAGATTCTATAAACGGCCAAACTGAAGCACTTGGGGGCCTTGATTCTTTTTGGAGGTTATTGGGGATGATCGGGGGCACCTATAAAAAATAGCAGAACATTAAAAGTACGCATAATGATGCATAATTATGCAAAATATGCATTTTTCTAAAAATGGCTAAAAAACCACTTTTCTCGGCATTTCAGGTGATTCTGAGCATTTAGGGGGAGGGAGTTGGAGTGGGGGGAGGGAGTTGGAGTGGGGTGGGGGGTTTAGGGGCAGGGGGAAGGCGGTTAGCTGGCAGGATGAAGAGGAGGGAGATTTAGACGGGTGGATCACCAAACCGCTACATTGTAGCGGGGTTCTTCTAGTGCTGCATATAACAGGAACACTGGTACTGTAAATTTGTAAGTGTTCAATAAAGAATGAGGGAGGGGGGGGTCGCAATCCGAGCAACATGGCGCTGGCCCCACAATCCTCCTCCTCCTAGCTCCGCCCTGTCAACCCGGAAACCCTTTTTCTTAAAGGGCCCGTCCCAGAACCTCAACCATTATGGTGAATTACGTCCCCCCAGAATTCACCATAATAATAATTAAAAAAGTCAACGTGGAGGGGAGGGGGGGCCCCCGCTGTGGGGGCTGGGCAAGTCCAACAGGTCGGTCCAAGTCCAGATGAGCCGGTTTGAGGCGATCCACCGAAATGTGCTCTGGCTTGTTCCCGGTCTCCAGGACGCGGAACGGCCCGTCATAGGGAGGCTGCAGGGGGTCCACGGTGGGCGTCGTGGCGGATGAATACGTGTTCTGCTGACCGCAGACTTGTGGGGAAGTGAGACTGTGGGAGGCGCTGTTGCGAAGTGGGGACCGGTGCGAAAGCTCCGGCGGTATCCAGGACCGTGGTCCGTTGACGGGCTGCAGGCCCGGGAGCTGCGGTAGACGTACCGTTTCCTTCTGAAGGTTGTGTGGAAAAATGTTTGTATTGCTGAAACCAATATATTGTAAGGGAGGTGCTCTAACAACAATATTAGGAGCACGCTTAGTGGTGTCGCTGTCCCATCTTCTAGAGCAGCGTTTCTCAACCGGGGGTCCGCGGACCCCTAGTGGTCCGTGGTGTAATTGCAAGGGGTCCGTGAAAATAAAATATCTTTAAAAAAAGATGCTATGACATTTATAGAAATAGGATTATTTTACTCAAATGGGACTGAGACCTTTATCTACCTAAACTATAAACTCCCCCAAGATCAGGTGGAGGGGTCCTCAGGGTAGATCAAAAATACGCAGGGGGGTCCAGGACCCCAAAAAGGTTGAGAACCACTGGCCTAGATGTTTTAGGTCCTCATTATTTAATAAGAGCAAGAGAGGACAGTAACTCAGAGAAGTCATTAAGAAAACCTGTTGATGAATTGGGGGGGAGGCGATAAGTAAATATACAGCAAACTGGGTTGTTTAAAAGTTAAGATTTAAAAACTGTTAAAACAACCAAAAGTAAAACGGATACAAGTGTAATGGTTCCATTAGCGCGGGAAGTGGGGGGCTGCAGCTCCCCCTAGTGGTGGGTGCAGCCCCCCCCCAGTAGTGGCAGGCGGCTGTGTAACATCTTAGACCCAACAGTATGCCTAACTTTTCCTAACGTTAAAAATAAAACATACCTTTATTGTAAACCGTGTTGAATAATAAAGTGAGTAAAGGCTCCATTCCAAATCTGCTGCGCAAGCGCCTCACAAACAACGCCATGACGTCATACTGTAGCGCCCGGGGGGAGGCGGTCGCCCTGACTGTCGGCGGTTCCGCGCTGGGGCAGCGCAATGGCTGATGGGACTGTTACTGTTAGATTTAAAATTGCGTTTTAATCTGGTCCGTTCTGGTCGCGTGATTTTTCTTCCCGTACCCGTTTTCCGGGAACTCTGCCTCTGATTGGCCATCTGGATTCCGGGAAGACCCGCCTCTACTCCATCTTTGATTGGCTAACCCTAACCCTAACTTTAACCAACGGAGGCAACGAGTACTAGCCAATCAGAGGCAGAGTTCCCGGAAAACGGGTACGAAAAAAAAGCACGCGTTCCTATCCCTAACCCCACCCTAACCTTAACCAACGGAGGCAACGAGTACTAGCCAATCAGAGGCAGAGTTCCCGGAAAACGGGTACGAAAAAAAAGCACGCGTTCCTATCCCTAACCGCACCCTAACCTTAACCAACGGAGGCAACGAGTACTAGCCAATCAGAGGCAGAGTTCCCGGAAAACGGGTACGGGAAAAAAAATCACGCGTTCTAGTCGGTGAAAATAAAAGACCACTTCCGGAGTCTTCCCGCGCTTCTGAATATCTCTTAAAAGCAGCTACTGTACCCCCACCACGACCTGTTACCCTGGGTGCGTTCAGAATATTACAAGTGAGACTGGGGAGCTCACGCCCATTTCACGCCGCGGCCATCTTGGATTTTAAAAAAACCAAGTGGTGGGAATTTAGCCACGCCTCCTTCTTACTCAATCGGAAATCGACGCAGCCGGGGCCAGCAGCAGCAAACATGGTTTGGACTACCAACCTCGAGCGCCTACCGTCATTTACCACAATATGAAAACTAAGCTGGATCTTTTCTTCTTCGAGTACTTTCTGCCTCTCCTGTGCCAGTGAGGAGAGACACACACACAGGGCTGTATTCAAAGAAGCTGTTTAATCACAATAAAATAACAAATAAGATACATTTCATTTTTATACTGTACATTCAGTATTTATACATCAGATTGTCCCATCTACAATATTTTCATTCTTTGTCCTTTAACTTTAACAAAACTGTTGGTTCATTTTAAACTAAAATATGTTGGGTCAACTGTCATTCTGTTGTAGCAATAAACTGGAACTGGCTACCAACTCAGATCATCAGTTGTTTACTAAACTAAGATAGTGATTGCTCATCTCAAGGTGTGGGCTAAAAAATGGGACTGTACTGAAATGAAGTTAAATATGTTTCAATCTATCTAAGGTTTGTGTGCACTATTTTCTTGTCAGCTGAATTTAACAAAGGTTTAAAACAGTGGTCCCTGAAAATGTGTTAGGAGAGCACACACAGTCCACAGTTGGTTGACTGTTCCACTTAGTGGAAGGGGTATGACTCCATCAAAAATGTGGTACTCCTTTATGCGTCTTATTGACCGTTCGACGTGTATTCTCAAGCCAGCAATACTCTGTGTGTCTGTGAGCTCATCACAGCTAAACTGTCCACTTGGGCCTAAAAATGCAGGGATGACAAGTTTTACATCTATTTCATCAAGCAGGTCTTTGATATGGAAGCCCTTATCGGCCATGACCTCATCACCTGACTCTAAGAGGTCCAGAACACCTGACCTCTTAGTTATCTCCTTATCAGAAATACATCCTGTGTATAGATTACTTAACAGGCTAACTGACCCTGAGGGAGTGATCCCAATTAGGGATTTCAGTGTAGTGTTACTTTTATAATGGGAGTATGTCATGGTGTTCAAAACCTTCGAACTAGCTGTCTCGATGCGGATCTCTGTGCAGTCTAGTATCACTCTTGTGTTTGGGTAGAATTCCCTGTATACTGGTGGCATTAGCTCGTCTACTGCTGCTCTACTAGGCCATATTGGGAGGGTCCCGAACATAAAGAGCAAATAGTTGGCCCACGTCGTACAGTTCCTGCTGACTGTGGCCGGCGACACATTGAACAGTACAGATAAATCCAGAGCAAAAAAGCCCTGCCTCACACGGCACAAGAACAGGAAAACTGATCAATCAGCGATAAATGCTCTGCATGGAAGCCAGACACAGAAATGTGTTCTAGGTTATGGCTGTTCCTTTGCATTTGAGTCCATCGCACCATGGACTCTGCAGTAGGCTGTAAAGCTAGGAAGAGTGCTTTGAGGGTGTGGTAATCCTTAAAACCAGTGTAAAACCTGATCAGATTGGGCGCACACTGGAAGCGTTCTAGACCGAAACGCTCACTTTTCAGCTTTTTATTTTCGTCCTCCAGGAAAGCGATGCGTTTCTTTACTGCGTCAAGCTGGTCTTCCACAGAAAGGGGCTTCACGTCATAGTCATGATCAGGTAGAGTCGCCCAAACCTCACTGGACACATGAGGATATGTCATACATGTGGGAAGCAATATAAATCCACACATGTTCCTGTTATCAAGATGATGTGTCAGAACAGAGCTATCCACTATTGAAAGATTAGTGAATGTATATATATGTATATATATACATATATACAGATTTATCTCTTTCCCTTCTTTGATAGGAGTTGCAGGATGGTACAGTGTTTTCAATGAAGTAAGAAGGGGGCGTGGCTAAGTTCCCACCGCTTGGTTTTTTTAAAATCCAAGATGGCCGCGGCGTGAAATGGGTGTATAGCAAACCCATGGCACCTGTAGTACTGCCCCCTCCATGTGAAGGCACAGTTTTGTGTGGCGCGGTGAACTGTTGTTCTACGTATACGCCAGTAGGTGGCACCAATGTTATGAATGCCCTGTTGCGTGTAACGTAAGTCAGAAGAGAAGAGAATAAGAAACGATTGATCATTACTGCTGTGCTCCGTGCTTTACTTACTTACTTACTTATACTTACTTACTTATACGTACACTACTACACAACATCCGAACACAACAGAAACGCCGTGTCCACATGAACTGATTCAACGTTCTGTGACTTTCTTGCCTGGATTATTGAGCACGCATAAAGACACCACAGTCTCCATCGTTAAACTAGTGACCTACAGCAATGCATTCACTGCCATAGGCAAACATCATACGCAACACAAGTGTTGGAACGGTAAACTTTTATTTCAAATGCCATATAAAACATGTTTGACAGATGCAGAGAGCACCACGTGCTGAATCTCCAAATTGACGGGGCAGAGAATAGTCAGTATAACTGCCTATCGTACATGTAAAAAGGAAGACTTGCAGAAAGCCCCGGTACAAGACCGCAGTACAAGATGAGAACATTCACATTCATTAAATTCCTCTCAGTCCAGCCTACATGATGTGCAATGTGCTATAAAAGACTACCATGGGCTCCTTCAGGCGAAGCAGGTGAAAGCAGAAGATCAGGGAATAGGGCATGAGGAGCAAGGCATGGGGAGCAAGGCGTGGGGAGCAAGGCATGGGGAGCAAGGCATGGGGAGCGAGGCATGGGGAGCAAGGCGTGAGGAGCAAGGCATGGGGAGCGAGGCATGGGGAGCGAGGCATGGGGAGCAAAGCATGGGGAGCAAGGCATGGGGAGCGAGGCATGGGGAGCAAGGCATGGGGAGCAAAGCATGGGGAGCAAGGCATGGGGAGCAAAGCGTGGGGAGCAAGGCATGGGGAGCGAGGCATGGGGAGCGAGGTGGGACAAGCCAGCTAATCCATTCATCTAAAATTAATTCACTGTCATGTGAAATGAACCATTTCCCTCCAGTGTGTTATGGCAATGCGGTGAATGGCAGAAAGACAGGCCGGTGGTCTGTTCAAGATTAACTGTAATCTCCAGACACCCCCACTGTCTTGCCATCCCAGTCCGAGGTGGACAGACAGCTGACAAAGAAATGTCCCAGGTCATGTTTAGAGATGGCTCTCCCTTTCAGCATGTTCTCCGTCACCACGTACTTCTCTGTCAGAGGCTTGTCATCTACGCAGAGAGAGAGGGGGACAGACAGACAGAAAGAGAGGGAGAGACAGACAGACAGAGAGAGGGGGAGAGACAGACAGACAGAAAGAGAGGGAGAGACAAACAGACAGAGAAAGAGGGAGAGACAGACAGACAGACAGACAGAGAGGGAGAGACAGACAGACAGAAAGAGAGGGAGAGACAAACAGACAGAGAGAGAGGGAGAGACAAACAGACAGAGAAAGAGGGAGAGACAGACAGACAGACAGACAGAGAGGGAGAGACAGACAGACAGAAAGAGAGGGAGAGACAGACAGACAGAGAGAGAGGGAGAGACAAACAGACAGAGAGAGAGGGAGAGACAAACAGACAGAAAGAGAGGGAGAGACAGACAGAAAGAGAGGGAGAGACAAACAGACAGAGAAAGAGGGAGAGATAGACAGACAGACAGACAGAGAGGGAGAGACAGACAGACAGAGAGAGAGGGAGAGACAGACAGACAGAAAGAGAGGGAGAGACAAACAGACAGAGAGAGAGGGAGAGACAAACAGACAGAGAAAGAGGGAGAGACAGACAGACAGACAGACAGACAGACAGACAGACAGACAGAGAGGGAGAGACAGACAGACAGAAAGAGAGGGAGAGACAGACAGACAGAGAGAGAGGGAGAGACAAACAGACAGAGAGAGAGGGAGAGACAAACAGACAGAGAAAGAGGGAGAGACAGACAGACAGACAGGGAGAGAGAGAGGTTGTCAAACAGTCCAGAGGGGGGAGTAATGTTTGTCTCTTTGTTGCTGGTAACACCGGCAGCAGCATCACTAGTCGGTCTGCAGGTTACAGACATTACACCGCAGAAGTGTCATGTGTGCGACAACACACTCATTGCAAATGTGCAACTACAAAATAAATGTTAAGACAACATTTAACGCATGTTGCGTCCATCTCCACATGTCTCTGACGTGTAACGGAAACAGAGATGGTTATGAGTATATGCATGAAAAATGTGGTATGGTGTCGGGCCACATGGAAAATGTTATCGCGATAACCACGGAGGGTGTAGCACCATGCCGATACCTGCCCATGTGTACAAAAACACCACGTTTAAGAACTCAGCCGGGATTCATCATGTTGACCTGTTCGGTAATGTAAAATATCATATCAAACCACAACTAGCTTTCAAGTAAAACTCCCACGCTTGTGTATAACGAAGTTTCATCCCAGAACGATACCGTTGATGACAAACGACAAACAGCGAATTATTATTATCGTTACCCAGCCGTAATGTGGTACGGCACGAATCTTGCTCGAAAGTCAGCTTTTGATAAACTGGGGCAGTTTCCTCCACAAACATCCTTCCATTTTGCGAGTCAGGGCGTAAATCGGCAGCAACGCCTCCTCAAACCCAGCGGTGACCTACTGAACTCCTCTTCCACTCTCAGCCAAATCAACAACCTCGCACTCACAACTGACGGCACGACTGTCTCGCCTTCCTCCCAGGCACGCAACCTTGGTGTGATCCCTGATCCCACCCTCTCCCCTGAGCCTCATGTCCGCCAAATGGTCAAGTCCTCCTTCTGCCACCTTCACAACACTGAGAATAAGACCCTCTCTCACACGCCCTGCTGCTGAGACGCTGATCCATCCCTCCATCTCCTCCCGCCTTGATTACTGCAGCTCACTCCTCTACGGCATCAATGCCAGCTCTATCAAGAGACTCCAACTGGTCCAGAAGGCTTCTGCCCCACTTTTAACCTTCAAAATCCTGGCACCACATCACCCCAACCCTAAAAGACCTCCACCGGCTACCCATCTCCCACCGGATCAGTTACAAACTCCTGGTTCTTACTTATAAAGCCCTTCACAAACTGGCTCCCCCATACCTCACCCACCTCCTCTCCCCCTACCAACCCTCTCGGTCCCTCAGATCCACCTCAGCCTCCCTTCTCTCTACCTCCAGGTCCAACCTCCGCGGCTTTGGTGACCGGGCCTTCTCCAGGGCAGCTCCCAGGCTCTGGACCTCACTCCCCCAAATCATTAGAGAGTCAGAATCCCTCCCACTCTTCCAGTCCCGTCTCAAGATGCAGACTAAGGACCTGCTGCCCCCTCCTCTTGGAACTCCCTCCCCAAGCACACCACACACTGCTGAGATCTGCCCACATTCAGGTCATGAATCAGGACTCGCCTCTTCAGACCTGTGGGAGAGTACTGCTGGCGTCATGTGGCTGCCGCTTCTGCCTCTCGTAGCCCCCCTCCCCATCCACCCCTGTATGCCTGTGCTGTTTATCTGTTGTCTCGTCTCACCCCTTTATTGTAAAGCCACTTTGAGTGTTAGAAAAGCGCTATATAACTTAAACTCCCCCCCTTTTTCACCCCAATTGTACTTGGCCAAATACCCCACTCTTCTCAGCCGTCCCGGTCGCTGCTCCACCCCCTCTGCTGATCCGGGGAGGGCTGTAGACTACCGCATGCCTCCTCCCATACATGTGGAGTCGCCAGCCACTTCTTTTCACCTGACAGTGAGGAGTTTCACCAGGGGGACGTAGCGCGTGGGAAGATCACGCTGTTCCCCCCGGAACAAGCACCAAGACCGACCAGAGGAGGCGCTAGTGCAGCGACCAGGACAGATACCCACATGTGGCTCCCCCCCCCGCAGGCCCGGCCAATGTGTCTGTAGGGACGCCCGACTAAGCCGGAGGTAGCACACGGGGATTCAAACCGGCGATCCCCGTGTTGGTAGGCAACGGAATAGACCGCCACGCTACCCGGACGCCCTATGAGTCAAACTTTTAGGTTAGCCACCATTTTCTTGGGAATAATGCCTGTTTTTTATCGGGGCGGGGGGGGGGGGGGGGTCATTCGGCTGGTGTGTTTTGTGTTTTTCCTGTAAGGGCAGACACGTTATTTTAGAAGAAAAGAGAAATGATGTTTATTTCCTCTTTCTACTGACCAGCGATGTGGGGAGGCATGACAGCCACGTAGTCCAGTCCAGAGTCCTTCAGCACTTTGTACATCCTGTCATGGTCCTCCGTCACAGCGAGGAGACGCGGCGGCACTTTGGAGCGATCCCACAGCAGGAAGGCTGGATGGGGGGGGGAAGGAATGAAAAGGAGGTGAGCAACAAATGTTGGCGCCCAGGGGCAAGAAAAACAGTGACAAGAGCGTGAATAAGTGATGAACGAGATGAGAACCAAACAAACGATGGAGAGAGTCATGAATGCAAGAACAGATGGAAAAAGAGGGTGACATTCAGACTGGCTTTACTAGCCTGCTTTCCTCAGCGTTAGCACAGGAGAGACATCCCATAATAAGTCATGAGAAGTCATGATAACCCATAAGTCATGATAAGTCGTAATAACTCATCATAAGTCGTCATAAGTCATAATAACCCATAAGTCATGATAAGTCATAATAACTCATGATAAGTCATGATAAGAAGTCATAAGTCATAATAAGAAGTTGTCATAATAAGTCATAATAACTCATAAGTCATCATAAGTCATAATAACCCATAAGTCATGATAAGTCATAAGTCATAATAAGAAGTTATAATAATAGGTCATAATGTCATAATAACTCATCATAAGTCATAATAACCCATAAGTCATGATAAGTCATAATAACTCATGATAAGTCATGATAAGAAGTCATAAGTCATAATAAGAAGTTATAATAATAGGTCATAATAAATCATAAGTCATAATAAGTCATGATAAATCATAATAAGTCATAAGTCATGATAAGTCATAAGTCATAAGTCATAATAAGAAGTCATAATAACAGGTCATAATAACTCATAAGTCATGATAAGTCATAATAATAAGTCATAATAAGTCGGCTGGCAGAAGAATCCGTCCATTCATTTATCGCACCACAGGCCGCCAACAGCCTGGAGCTGTCTGACACAGACGACACGACTCAACAACAGCATCGTTAGCGTCCTCACACTGATGTTTTATCCGTTACGGCTCGTACCCGACATGCAGCCAACTACTTTGCTGATGCCACGAGCCTTCATGGAATCCAGAATGTTCTTGGTTCCCTCAGACATCATGGTGGTCGGACCTGAAGACCATGGAAAAGTACAGGGTCAGAGTATATATACACCCTTTTTGTTGTTAACTGAAGTACTTGCTAAGGATGGATGGCTATATATATATATATATATATATATATACATACACACACACATACACAGAAATTAGGTGGCAATAAAGTGGAAAGAAAGACAAGTATGGGGTAACAGAATGAGGTGTGTGTGTGTGAGAGACAGAGCGAGAGAGAGAGAGAGAGAGAGAGAGAGAGAGAGAGAGAGAGTGTAGGGGTCCGGGTGGCGGTCTATTCCATTGCCTGCCAACACGGGGCTCCCCAATTCGAATCCCCGTGTTACCTCCGGCTTGGTCGGGCGTCCCTACAGACACAACTGGCCACTGGTGGGAAGCCGGATGTGGGTATGTGTCCCGGTCGCTGCACTAGCGCCTCCTCTGGCCGGTCGGGGCGCCTGTTCAGGAGGGAGGGGGAACTGGGGGGAATAGCGTGATCTTCCCACGTGCTACGTCCCCCTGGTGAAACTCCTCACTGTCAGGTGACAAGAAGCGGCTGGCGACTCCACATGTATGGGAGGAGGCATGTGGTAGTCTGCAGCCCTCCCCGGATCGGCAGATGGGGTGGAGCAGCGACCGGGGCGGCTCGGAAGAGTGGGGTAACTGGCCGGATACAATTGAGGAGGAAAAAAGGGGGGGGGGTCACCCCCCAAAAAAGAAAGCAAGCGTGTGTGTGTGTGTGTGTGTGTGATTGCTGGCGAGTCTTACTGAGGTCGCTGCGGGTTCCCAGGACGATGATGACGGCGTCCTGGCCCTCCATGGTCTTCTTCACGTCCTCTTTGTTCATCACGTCTCCCACCACCACCCGGCTGGCCTTGTGGTCGGAGGGCAGCTTGGTGGGGTCCCGCACCAGCACTGTCACGTTGTAACCTGCGCCCACGTACAAGACAAGGGATTGATCAGTCCTCCCTCACCACATCCATAAACCTCCTCTTTGGCCTTCCTCTTCTCCTCTTCCCTGGCAGCTCCATATTCAGCATCCTTCTCCCAATATACCCAGCATCTCTCCTCCACACATGTCCAAACCATCTCAATCTTGTCTCTCTTGCTTTGTCTCCAAACCGTCCAACCTGAGCTGTCCCTCTGATATACTCGTTCCTAATCCTGTCCTCCTTCATCACTCCCCATGAAAATCTTATCATCTTCATCTCTGCCACCTCCAGCTCCACCTCCTGTCTTCTCGTCAGTGCCACCGTCTCCACTCCATACAACATAGCTGGTCTCACTACCATCTTATAAACCTTCCCTTTAACTCTTGCTGGTGCCCTTCTGTAACAAATCACTCCTGGCACACTTCTCCACCCACTCCACCCTCCCTGCACTCTCACTCTTAGAGCATTAAGTGACCTCTGCCTGAAACCTTTTCACAGCCGGGTAAGCCAACTTCACCTGTAGTGACATTGTCTTGCCAGCAGAGGTCACCAGAGCCACTTAAAAAAATCTTAATCATCTGATCCGCTGCTGTTTTCATTTGAATGATCTGATACCTTTTTTTTCTTCTTCTTTCTAATAGATAATTGATGTACATTTTCCCATTTGTCCCACGGTGTGTTGGCTTGGTCTCAGATCAGAACAAACAAGCACACAACAAACACACAACAAACTACCCTGTGGCTCTGGGTTTTCCCTCATTCAAAAGACTGATCGACCTAAACCGGAAGGAACGAGCCAGTGGGCGTCTCATCCTTCTGTTTAGCTATCGAGGGGTAACTGAGTAGCACTGCGAGCCCGTGGGTTAGGTTGCAGGAAAAAAAAGGTTGCATTGAAAAGTCCCTGAAAACCTGCACCGGCACGGGTCACATCCATAGACTGCACAAAATCTACTGTTTGTGTGACTGTGAATATAGGGAGGAGTGAAACAAAACGTAAAAAGGAAAAATCCAGGGATGGATGGATACCTTTACCCCTGCTGATGCCCATTCTGTGTGCCAATCTTTAAGTCTCGGTCGATACCGAGGCCCTATCCGATCCATCACGTCTGCTGAACAGCGCAGACTTCGACCGTTAGTTTGGGGTCAACATGCAAAATAACTGAGACGGAATCCGCTGTTTGTATTTTTTTCAACCATTATAGAAGTACAATGCCAAAAAATGCAGCAAATCAAGCCAGTTTATATCTATTCATGACTCGTTGCCCATGGCTTTCAGTCTTGGGTAACGTCTCCATTTTAGCACGGTATCAATCTGATATTCGATACCGGTACCGGAGCATTCCTGCAGAAGCAAAAAGACACAGGTTCTGGGGTCACAGATACTATGGATGCGCACGACGATTAGGAAAACTTCAACGAGGCGGGACGAGTCATCGCGACACCGGCCCGTCTTCCAGAAGGCCGTTGGCTGGAGGACTCGCCGGATTCGATAAGCGTGGAACAAGCAGTCCCGTCTGCTTCGAGGCTCTGAGGAAACAGCTGGGAGGCCGCTGTGAGAAAAACAGCTGGATTCACCTTTGCCACATTGACTCAGAAGTACCGTTTACTACCCTGCGAGACTATTTCCAAGTCAACAGCCACCGCCGATTCCGATGGGACCGCGCAAGCACGCGTCCCCGCTTCCTCTTGGTTTTCGTAGGCGTTTCTGTGCAGGAATTCATAAAGAGGAAAGAGAACCAACACCCAAGACGTTTCCAGAAGCTCCTGTTACTCGAGAGAGACCGTTAGATGAGATAGGAAACATCCACCCTTTCTGTCCGGGGGGAGATAGCCAACAGCCCTGTGCTATCTGCTGGCCTGCGGCCCAGCCGTGACTCAGCTGAAACGCCTAACATGACTCCACAGGTCTCAGCCCCGGCGTGCAGGGAAACGGAGACGCTTACTAATCA
The DNA here is from genome assembly GCA_022114975.2 of Lampris megalopsis. NCBI lineage: Eukaryota > Metazoa > Chordata > Actinopteri > Lampriformes > Lampridae > Lampris > Lampris megalopsis. The sequence continues at coordinate 8,011 of JAJHIY020000742.1, read as the reverse complement.
AATGAAGATGCTTTCTAATCAAATGACACGCACCGCGTGCTCTCGAGAGTGATTTGCAATATTTGCATCTTTCAACACCCCCCCCTCCAATGTGAACGGTTCCTGGCCTGTCGCGTCAAGGGGAAGAGAAGATTCGGAAACCCGGGGACTCCTGACGGGGTTGTGTAAGCTGGAGTCGTATGCAGAAACGCTCGAGGGGTCGAAGTACTTCACGCGAAGGGGGTAAATTAAAGATGTAGCACCCGTGCACGGCCCTGAACCCACAGGGCCCGGAGGATTGTTTGGCAGGACGCGGAGGACACACACTGAAAGAAAAATACGTTCAACAAATACTTGTACACAACATTATAACATAGTTTGTGTCTAAACGCCGCAGACTAAGTGCAACTTTGTTGCTACACAAAAGTATCCCAAAGTTGGAGCTTGGCACTTTGTGCACCCTGAACTTGCTTTTGCTTTTGCTTTGGACTGCGTTGCACATCAAGGTCAGCTGGTTCCGTCCAACACCGTG
>JAJHIY020000742.1:0-2500 GCA_022114975.2 Lampris megalopsis | reverse complement strand
TTTTATTTATATTGCCCAATTTTACAAATTTGCCCCAGGGGGGGCTTTATAGTGTAGCGAATTGGGGGGGGCAGCCGGGAATCGAACCCGGGTCGACTGCGCCAGCCAGTCAACTAAAGGGTCCGACCCGTTAGCCAAGGCCTAGACACCGCCCGCCTGCTTCGGGCAGCGCGTCCCTGGCACGGAAGCGACCAAGTCTGACGTGACCTGGCGGGGTCAGGGAGGCGCCGGTGGGTTTCACCGTCACGGTTCTCATGGGGTACATCAGCGGTTCTCAAACCTTTTTGGGGTCCTATTTCTATCTAGCTTTTTTTTAAAGATATTTTATTTTCACGGACCCCTTGCAGTTACACCACGGACCACTAGGGGGCCGCGGACCCCCGGTTGAGAAACACTGGTGTACATGAATGGAGGTGAGCGGCCTTCCCTGCTGACCGACTCTTGAAAACAACAGCGGGGAAACACAGCTCAGCCCCGGGACATGTGTGACTGTGGCTGCCGGGCTGCATGGCGGCGGAGGTGAATTATTATTGGTTCCTCCACAGTTCCTCCAGTTCTCCTGTGCTGACGTCAGCACCGAATCGTTTGCTGACCCGCGAAACACGATCCGCGTCTGGTTCACTTTCGAGACTCCTACCCGAATACATAACGTTTTGGTTTCGACGCCGTCAAAACCAGAACCCTCTCAAAGAAGGGCGCATATTCACCCGGCAGTGAAATGTGCAGCCACTGACAAACGAACCGGAAATGTCCACACTGAATAACAGGAAGGAGTTGGCCAGCAGGGGCAGACATGCATAGATGTAAGCACCTGTTTTGTAATTACAAATAAATCATGACAACAGACAAATGCCACCCCACCCCCCAAAAAACTGGACCGTTAGCGATCACGTGTTTTGGAAACTTCCCGTCCCCATTGGACAATGCGCACGTGATGTGCATGACGACGCAGCAAATGGTATGTCCTTCCTCGAGCAGTTTTATTGAACGCTGAGGACTGCTCATAGCATGAACCAGGCTGGTACTGTCTCATAGAGGATTTACTTGACTCACTGGATTTTATATATATTGTAGCGATTTAGGGGCAGTCCGGGAACCGCCACAGCCGGGACGCGAACCCGTGTCTCCCGCTCCGCAAGCGACAACGTTAACCAGTCGACTAAAGGGTCCGACCCGACGTGTCTACTTATCCATGCACGTTACAATATATATACACTACCAATCCTACTCCTACTACTACCACTACTACTACCACTACTACTACTACTACTACTACTACTACTTTCGGCGGCTCGTCCATCTCTTCCTGTCCTCTGCATCTTCCTCTGTCACACCAGCGTTGACGTCAGAGCAGGCGCGGGGCACAACAGTTATGTATATCGTGTCGAGTCACGTGTATTGCCTCCAGTGATCTAATCGTGGCTGCTGTAGTTGTGCGTCACCTTAAATTTAAATAATGCGTCATTATGATGATCATTAGGGTGCTTGGGTGCCCCCCTCGGGCGCTGGCGTGACGCGTGTGTGCGGGTGGCGGCGCTGGCAAGACCAGACGTTGTCCAGATGTTTTGAATCCCCGTCACCACAGGAGGTTCTCCGTCATGCAGTCGTAGCCGTGCACGAAATTCGTAGGCTGGTAGGTGCAGTACTTAGCGAGACTAGCCAAGGACAGATACACGCGCACGCATGCGCACGCGCGCGCGACCGTATGCACAATCCCCTCCAGGGTACCACCTGGTAGACATAATAAAGTACTCCAGCACAATATATGGATTTGCATTGTGTATCTTATAAAGTTCGAGATGTTTGTATCATACGTAATTATGCACTAATTAAGCAGTTTGGTCTAAAATTGGGTTATAGTGTACTGGACATATTCTTAGCCAGATTAGCTCGTACACGTGTCCTCCGGCTGAAATCGGGCCTTTTTTTGGAACATTATAAGAGCTGCATTGTTTACACCATGTTGAAATGGTTGACGCTAGCTCCAACGGGGTGTAGGCGCGGACTGAGCCGTGATTGGCTGCTGCGTCGGCCAATAGACAGCGCGGAACCTCGAAGCGCACTGACTTGAAACAAACGATGCGCGCTGTAGCATTTAGCTAGCTAGTGTAAACTACTAATAAGACACGTTAGCCTCCTAGCTAACGGGTCTGACCCTTTAGCCGAGCGGTTAGTGATGTCGCCTTGTGGAGCAGTACATCCCGTATCGAATCCCGCACCGGGCAAGAAAATAACCGGTTACATTGGTGGCAGCGGGGGGATCCGGAAGTGTGCAGATCCTCAGAAGTCTCTTCGGAGCGCGGGAATAATAAAGCGCGAGGGCGCGCTTCCGGGAGAGGGTGAAGACTGTAAACTACTAATAAGACACGTTAGCCCCTAGCTAACGGGTGTGACCCTTTAGCCGAGCGGTTAGTGATGTCGCCTTGTGGTGCAGTACTCTCCGTATCGAATCCCGCACCGGGCAAGAAAATAACCGGTTACACAACATCGTCGTGTCGTG
>JAJHIY020000743.1:0-80370 GCA_022114975.2 Lampris megalopsis | reverse complement strand
CCAGGTGCCGGTCGGGCGCCCAGAGGATCTTGTGGCCCGCGGCCTTCAGGGCGGAAACGATCTCCAGCGCGCAGCTGGAGGTGACCAGCCAGTCGGCGCGCGCCTTCACGGCCGCGCTGGTGTTGGCATAGACGACCACGGTGCGGTCCGGGTGCTGGTCGCAGAAGGCGCCGAAGGCGTCGGCGGGGCACCCCAGGTCGAGCGAGCAGGTGGCGTCCAGGTCGGGCATGAGCACGGTCTTCTCGGGCGAGAGGATCTTGGCGGTCTCGCCCATGAAGCGCACGCCGGAGACGACCAGCGTCTGCGCCGCATGGTCGCGCCCGAAGCGCGCCATCTCCAGCGAGTCGCTCACCAGGCCGCCGGTCTCCTCGGCCAGGTCCTGCAGGTCGGGGTGGACGTAGTAGTGCGACACCATGACGGCGTTCTTCTCGCGCAGCAGGGTGCGGATGCGGTCTTTCAGCGCGGCGCGCTCGACCGGGCCGGGCTCGGCGGGCACGCGGGCCCAGGCATGGCGGGTAGAGCACACGCCGCCGCCCGCGTCGGCGGGCTGTTCGTATTCCACGGGCTTGAGGGCGAGGTCGGCGATGGTCATGGCAGGTGTGGCGGGCCGGGGTGGGGCGGCCTCGTGGTGGATACGGAAAGTGCGCCGCAGTTCGGCACGTTCAGGCGATATCGTGCATTCGCATCGAGAAATCGGTGGCCTTCACGTCCTTGGTCAGCGTGCCGATGGAGATACGGTCCACGCCCGTCTCGGCCAGCGCGCGCAGGCCCTCCAGCGTCACCCCACCGGAGATTTCGAGAATGGCCGGGCCGGCCGGGTGGGCGGCATTGAGGCGCACGGCCTCGTGCAGCATGGCCAGCGGCATGTTGTCCAGCAGCACCATGCGGGCGCCGGCGGCGAGAGCTTCGTCCAGCTGCTCCAGCGTCTCGCATTCGATCTCGATGAATCGCGCCTGCGCCGCAGCGGCCTGGGCGGCCCGCAGCACGGCGGTGACGCCGCCGGCCGCAGCGATGTGGTTTTCCTTGATGAGCACGGCGTCGTGCAGGCCGATGCGGTGGTTGGTGCCGCCGCCCACGCGAACGGCGTATTTCTGTGCCAGCCGCAGGCCCGGCAAGGTCTTGCGCGTATCGACGATGTGCGCGCGTGTGCCGGCCACGGCATCGACGTAATGTCGCGTCTTGGTGGCCACGGCCGAGAGCAGTTGCAGGAAGTTGAGCGCCGTGCGCTCGGCGCTCAGCAGCGCCCGGGCCTGGCCTTCGATCTCCAGCACCACCTGGTCGGCCGCGCAGCGCTGGCCTTCCGCCACGTGCCAGGTCAGCCGCACGCCCGGGTCCAGCGCCCGCAGCGCGGCCTCCGCCCAGGGCGCGCCGCAGATCACGGCCTCTTCGCGTGCCAGTACGCGGGCGCGCACACGCCGGGTCGGATCGATCAGCGCGGCGGTGAGGTCGCCTGCGCCCACGTCTTCCTGCAGGGCGCGGGCCACGTCGGCGCGCACCACGGTCGGCAGGTCCTCCGCATCGCCGGGCATTCCGGATGCGGGCTGAAACAGATTCGTCATGGGCCGCGAGCATACCGGCAACCCGGGGCTTGAGGGGCTCCCAGGGGGAGCTGCGGGCTCCATGATCTTCTACACTTGCGCGCCGTGATGCCCCTCGCTTCCTCCCCGCCCGAGCCTGCCGCGCCGCACCCGCTGGCCGTGGCCGCGCGCCTGCACCCAGATCGCGCATGAACGGCATGCGCGTCATCGCCCGGCACCGGGCCACCGCTTGGTGGCTACTGGCTGCTTGGTGGCTGGCTGCGCTCTGGAGCCCTGCGCATGCCGGCGTGGCAGCGCTGCGGCTGGAACCGGGAGAGGGTGCGCGAGACGTATGGCCGGCGGTGACCCTGCTGGCCGACCCCACGCACGCGATGACGGCACAAGACGTCTGGAATCACCGCGACGATTTCGCGCCACCGGCCGCCGCGAACGGCTCACTGGGTCTGCGCAAGGAAACCATTTGGCTGCGCCTGCCGCTGGTCGTCGGGCAAACGCCGCAGGACCCGTGGGTGGCAGCATTGGACTATGGGGCGATGCAGGAGGTGGACTTCTACCTGGTCCGTGACGGCCAGGTACTGCAGCATGCTCCGCGGGGCTATCTGCGTCCGGTAACCCGGCAAACCCTGGCCAGCCGCACCCCTGAAATGCAGCTCGACCTGGCTGGCGGCCAGCACTACGACCTGCTGATCCGCGTGCACACGCCCGGTCCGATGATCCTGCCGCTCTCGGTCAGCGAACGGCCGGACCGCTCGCGGGCGGGCCAGCGGGAACTGCTCCTGCAGGGCCTGCTCAACGGGCTGGCTTTGTGCCTGATCCTCTACAGCGTGATGCAATGGGTCGCGCAGCACGAAAAGCTGTTCGCCTACTACGCCCTTCTGGTCCTGGGCAGCGCGGGGTTTTCCCTGCAGTTCTTCGGCGTCGGGGCGCAGTTCATCTGGCCGGGCGAGATCTGGCCACAGCGCCATTTGGCCATCCTCTCGGGCTTCATCGCTCTGGCCGGATCGTTCCTTTTCCTCAGCCAGGCCCTGGCCTCCGAGGCGCCGCAAAGCCGGTATGCGCGCGGCATGCGGGCGGGCGCCTCGCTGATGGCGACTGCTGGCATGGCGCATGCGCTGGGAGTGATCGGCGTGCAGACAGCCACGGCCATCATGACCCTCTTCAGCCTGGCGCCCTCGGCGGCCAGCCTACCGAGGGCGTTTCGCCGCATGCGGCAGGGCGATCCGCTCGGCGGCGTGCTGCTGGTGGGGTGGACGCTCTACGGCGTGGCGGCGGGCATCTTCGCCGGTCTGGCCCAGGGCGTGCTGCCGGCCAATTTCTGGACACTGCATTCGTTCCAGATCGGCGCTACGCTGGACATGCTGATCTTCCTGCGGGTGCTGGGACTTCGGTCCGCGGCCTTGCGCCTGACCGCTCACGCCGCGCTGGTCGAGCGCGACACCATGCGTTCGCTGGCCCATACCGACGCCCTCACCGGTCTGCTCAACCGGCGCAGCATGCAGCTGGAGCTGCAGGCTGCGCTCGCGCATTGCGCGCCCGGCAGCCTGGTCGCCGTCTATTTGCTGGACCTCGACGGCTTCAAGCCCGTGAACGACCGCCACGGGCACGACGTGGGCGACGAGCTGCTGGTGGCTGTCGCCCAGCGGCTTCGAGAAGTGGCGGGACCTTCACGCCCGGTAGCCCGGCTGGGGGGCGACGAATTCATCGTGCTGGCCCCGGGCCTGCAGCAGCCAGAACAGGCCCAAGCGCTGGGCTGCTCCATACTGCACGCCTTCCGCGCGCCGTTTGCGCTGCGCCGGAACGGGCTGCACGTGGGTCTGTCCATCGGCTATGCGCTGGCGCCGCTGGACGGCACCCATGCCGGCGAACTCATCGCCCAGGCCGATAGGGCCATGTACCGCGGCAAGCAGGCCGGCAAGCACCGCCTGCATCGGGCCGGCGAGCCCGACGAGCCCCTGGTCGCAAAAGCCTGAGGCATCCCCGCGAGATCCCAGAGCATCGTGCCGCTGCGCTCGCATAGACTCGCGGCTCATTCGCGCCAAGAGGATTGCCCGCATGACCACGCCATCGCCGACACCCGCCCCCGCCGCCACGCCCTACGGCACCCTGCCCCCTGCATCGCCCTTGCCACAGCGCCGCCCCGTGAGCCTTCCGCGCCTGGCGCAGATGCGCGAGGCCGGCGAGAAGATCACCATGCTCACGGCCTACGACGCCACCTTCGCCGCCGTGGCCGACGCTGCGGGTGTGGAATGCCTGCTGGTGGGCGATTCGCTGGGGATGGTCTGCCAGGGCCTGCCCAGTACGGTGGGCGTTTCACTGGACACGATGGCTTACCACACGGCCAGCGTGGCGCGTGGCCTGCACCGGGTGCAGGGCACCGCCTGGCTGATCGCCGACCTGCCCTACGGCAGCTACGCCGAAGGCCCCGAACAGGCCATGCGCAGCGCCTGCGCGCTGATGCAGGCCGGCGCGCATATGGTCAAGCTCGAAGGCGGCGGCTGGACGGCGCCCACCGTGCGCTTCCTGGTGGAGCGCGGCGTTCCCGTCTGCGCGCACCTGGGCCTCACTCCACAGACGGTGCACGCACTGGGCGGCTACCGTGTGCAGGGCCGCAGCGACGAGGCCGCGCGCACGCTGCGCAGCCAGGCCGCCGAGCTGCAGGACGCGGGCGCGGCCATGCTGGTGCTGGAGATGGTGCCCGCTACCCTGGCACGCGAGGTGACCGACGCCCTGCCGCGCTGCCACACGATCGGCATCGGCGCGGGCTGCGGAACAGCCGGCCAGGTCCTGGTGCTGCACGACATGCTGGGCGTGAACCTGGGCAAGAACCCCAAGTTCGCGCACGACTTCATGGCCGAGGCCGGCAGCGTGCGTGGCGCCATCGAGGCCTATGTGCAGGCCGTCAAGCAGGGGCGCTTTCCCGATGACGCCCTGCACGCCTGGTGAGCCCATGCCCTCCTTCATTCCCCCATGTCCATGATCGTCACCCACACCATCGCCGACCTGCGCGCCGCTCTGGCCGGACGCGGCCGCCCCGCCTTCGTGCCCACCATGGGCAATCTGCATGACGGCCACATCGCGCTCGTGCGGCAGGCCAAGCCGCTGGGCGACGTGGCCGTCGCCAGCATCTTCGTGAACCGGCTGCAATTCCTGCCGCACGAGGACTTCGATAGCTATCCCCGCACGTGGGAGAGCGACTGCGCGCAACTCTCCGCTGCCGGCTGCGACGTGCTCTTCGCCCCGCGCGAGGCCGATCTCTACCCCGAGCCGCAGACCTTCAAGGTGCAGCCCGACCCGGCCCTGGCCGATCTGCTGGAAGGGCACTTCCGGCCCGGCTTCTTCACCGGCGTGTGCACGGTGGTGATGAAGCTCTTCTCGGCCGTGTTCTTCGCCAGCGGCGCGGGCGGCGGCACGGCGGTGTTCGGCAAGAAGGACTATCAGCAACTGATGGTGGTGCGCCGCATGGTGCAGCAGTTCGCCCTGCCTATCGAGCTGGTGGCAGGCGATACGGCACGTGCCGCCGACGGCCTGGCGCTCAGCTCACGCAACGGGTATCTGAGCGCCGAAGAGCGCCAGCGCGCCGTGCAGCTGTCGCAGGCGCTGCGCGCCCTGGCCGACGCGGTGCGCGGCGATGCGAACGCGCCAATCCCTGCACTGGAGGCCCAGGCCATGCAAGCCCTGGGAGTCGCAGGCTGGGTGCCCGACTACCTCACCGTGCGCCAGCGCCACGACCTGCAACCGCCGCAAGACGGCGCCGCACGCAGCGGCCCGCTGGTGGCCCTGGCCGCAGCGCGCCTGGGCGGCACACGGCTGATCGACAACCTGGAATTCTGAAAGGCACGAAGCAGCCGACCCCAGCGAAAGCCTACGGCCACCGGCGCCGCCGCCTACAGGACATGCACCGGGCGTCGCACAATCGGCGGATTGGAGGCCAGATACCTTTGAGTCATCCCTTCAACCTCTTCGTTCAGGAGTGACTCATGCCCATCATCCTCTGGCTTCTCGGCGTTCCCCTCTCGCTCGTTCTCGTGCTGATGCTCTTCGGCGTGCTCTGAGCACGCGCAAGAGTCCCGGCCCAAGCAGGCCACCCCGCTCAACGCAGCAGCAATTCAGCAGCGGGATCCCGTCCCATCAATGCGGCCACTGCTTCGGCAGGCCGCATTTTTGCGTTCAGTAGATCGACAACCGCACGGGTGATGGGCATGTCCACTCCCAGCGCCGCAGCGCGCATCGCTACGGTGCGTGCCGTATAGACGCCTTCGGCGACGTGGCCCAACGAGGCGATGGCCTCGGCCAGCGTCTGGCCTTCGGCCAACAGCAGCCCCACGCGGCGGTTGCGCGAGAGGTCTCCCGTGGCCGTCAGCACCAGATCGCCCAACCCTGACAGGCCCATGAAGGTGTCAGCCCGCGCGCCCAAGGCCACACCCAGGCGCGTCATCTCGGCCAGCCCGCGGGTAACGAGCGCCGCCCGGGCATTCAGCCCCAGCTGCAGCCCGTCGCACAGGCCCGTGGCGATGGCGAGCACGTTCTTCACCGCCCCGCCCACCTCGACGCCCACCACATCGTCGTTGGCATAGACGCGCAGGCTCGGGCAGTGAAAAGCCTGCACCAGCAGCTCGCGCACGTCGGCATGGGCACTGGCGGCCACCAGAGCGGTAGGCCGGGAGCGGGCGACTTCCTGCGCGAAGCTCGGGCCGCTGAGCACGCCCGTGCGCAGGCTGGGGGCCGTCTGCGCGCAAACCTCATGGCCCATCAGCCCGGCAGCGCCGGGCAGGCCGTCGGCAGGCGCCTCGAAGCCCTTGCAGAGCCAGGCGACGGGGGCGGCCAGCGACTGCAGCCGCGCCAGCGTGCCGCGCAGCGCCGCCATGGGCGTGGCGACGATCACCAGGTCGGCCGCGTGCGCAGCGTCCAGCACGTCGCCGGACACCACTCGCAGGCAAGGAGAGAAATCGATGCCCGGCAGATAACGGGCGTTCTGCCGCGAGGCCGCCATGGCCTCGGCCTGGGCTGCGTCGCGCGCCCACAGCGTCACGGCATGCCCTGCCGGGTGCGAGGCGGCGCAAAGCGCCATCGCCGTACCCCAGGCGCCTGCGCCAAGCACTACTATTTTCATAGCTGTCAGCGCTTGTTAGGCAAGCGCTGCAGGCCATTCGGGCTGCAGCGCCAGCCGTATCTCACTGCGTGAGGATGGAAGAAGGCTCGCCAGCGGCCTGGGCCTGCTGCTGCTCGTACATGGCCTGGAAGTTGATTTCTGCCAGGTGCACAGGCGGGAAGCCAGCGCGGGTGATCAGGTCGGCCACGTTGCCGCGCAGGTAGGGATAGACGATCTGCGGGCAGGCGATGCCCATGATGGGGCCCATCTGGTCTTCCGGCAGATTGCGGATCTCGAAGATGCCAGCCTGCTTGGCTTCGACCAGGAACACGGTCTTGTCCTGGATCTTGGTCTGCACGGTGGCCGTGACGGCCACTTCGAAGATGCCTTCGGCCACGGGAGTTGCTTCCACGCCGAGCTGGATGTCCACGCTGGGCTGCTGCTGTTCCAGCAGGATGGCCGGGGAGTTCGGCTGCTCCAGGGAGGCGTCCTTCAGGTAGACGCGCTGGATCTGGAACACGGGGGTTGCTTCTTCGTTGGCCATGATGTTCGGGGTTCTTTCAAACAATCGGTGAGTGAATCAATCAATGAATGCATCGCGCCGTGCCGGGTACCGGCCCGGGCCGGTCCGACACGACAAAGCCCGCTGCGGAAGGGACTCCCACAGCGGGCGATCGGGCCGCATTATGCAGCCCAGCAAGCCTGTTCACGGGCGGTCAAGCCGGGTTCAGCAAAGGCATCAAGCCGCCGCGCCCGTCGAGCGCGACGAGGTCGTCATGACCGCCCACATGCGTGTCGCCGATGAAGATCTGCGGCACCGTGCGGCGGCCGGTGATCTCCATCATGTGCGCACGCGCGGCAGGGTCCATGTCCACGCGGATCTCTTCGATCTGCTCGACGCCCTTGGACTTGAGGATCTGCTTGGCGCGAATGCAATAGGGGCAGACGGCGGTGGTGTACATCTTCACGGCTTGCATGGCGACCTTTCTGGAATGCGGGGAAAACGGCAAAAAAGGGGGGCGTGTCAGCAATAACTGGTGACGGCTCAGGCTTTTTCAACCGGCATCGAGGCATCGCGCCATGCCTTCATGCCCCCGGCCAGGGCCTGGGCCTTGTCGTAACCCAGCTTCTGGGCCACACCCACTGCGCGCTGCGCCCGCGCGCCCTTGGCGCACACGAGCACCAGTGGCAGCGCCTTGTTCTTGACCACCATCGGCAGGCGTTCTTCCAATTGCGCCAGAGGCACGTTCTTGGCGCCGCCCACGTGGCCGGCAGCGAACTCCTCGGGCTCGCTCACGTCGATCACGACCGCCTTTTCGCGGTTGATGAGGAGCACCGCGTTGGCCGGGGTGAGCGTTCCGCCCGCAGCTTCGCGCACCAGAGGCGCGAGCAGCATGCCGCCCGAAGCCAGCGCGATGAAGAACAGATACCAGTTGTCGATGATGAAATTCACGTCGGTCCTCAGGGGATGCAAAGCCGGCAATTCTAGAATGCCAGGTTTTGAACCTGACTCCTTGAGGGAAACATGCACAAGCTCGTCCTGATACGCCACGGAGAATCCACCTGGAACCTGGAAAACCGTTTCACCGGCTGGACCGATGTGGACCTGACCCCCACCGGCATCGAGCAGGCCAAGAACGCGGGGCGGCTGCTCAAGGCCGAGGGCTACGAATTCGACCAGGCCTACACCAGCATGCTCAAGCGCGCCACGCGCACGCTGTGGCACGCGCTCGACGAAATGGACCGCACCTGGCTGCCTGTCCAGCACAGCTGGCGCCTGAACGAGCGCCACTACGGCGCGCTGCAGGGGCTGAACAAGGGCGACATGGCCAAGCAGTACGGCGATGCGCAGGTGCTCGTCTGGCGCCGCAGCTACGACACGCCGCCGCCGGCGCTCGAAGCCACCGACCCGCGCAGCGAACGCGGCGACATCCGCTATGCAGGCCTCGCACCCGAGCAGATCCCGCTCACCGAATGCCTCAAGGACACGGTCGCCCGCGTACTACCCTTCTGGAACGAGACCATGGCACCGGCCATCCGGTCGGGCCGCCGCGTGGTCGTGGCCGCGCACGGCAACTCGATCCGCGCACTGGTCAAGTACCTGGACAACATTTCCGACGACGACATCGTCGGCCTGAACATTCCCAACGGCATTCCGCTGGTGTATGAACTGGACGACGATCTGCGACCGCTGCGCCACTACTACCTGGGCGACGCGGAAGCGGCCGCCAAGGCTGCGGCGGCCGTGGCATCGCAGGGCAAGGCTTGAGCCGAGATCGGTAAAGCCTGGGTAAAGCTGCGCCCAGGCGCCGGCCCGAACCAGCCCGCAGGGAACTGCGCGGAGCGCGGGTCTTCCAAGGTGTGTATATTGAAGCGGTAAAGGTGTTGTATGGGCCAGAAACTGAAGATTACGGGCTGGATTGCGGTGGGCGTCGTTGCAGGCGCGCTCACCACGGTGTCGCTGCAAACCGTGGCGCGCGGCGCCATGACGCCGTTGCCGCTGGAAGAGATCCAGCAGCTGTCCGCCGTATTCGGCCTCATCAAGACGGACTACGTCGATACGGTCGATGACAAGAAGCTCATCACCGACGCCATCTCCGGCATGGTGTCCAGCCTCGACCCGCACTCGCAGTATTTCGACAAGAAGTCTTTCAAGGAATTCCGCGAAGGCACTTCCGGACGCTTCGTCGGCGTCGGCATCGAGATCACGCAGGAAGACGGCCTCATCAAGGTCGTCTCGCCCATCGAAGGCTCTCCCGCATTCCGTGCCGGCATCAAGACCAACGACCTGATCACCAAGATCGACGACACCGCCGTCAAGGGCATGGCCCTGAGCGACGCCGTCAAGAAGATGCGCGGCGAGCCCAACACGCAGGTCACGCTGACCATCCTGCGCAAGGACGAAAGCCGCAGCTTCCCGGTGACCATCACGCGCGAAGAGATCAAGACCCAGTCCGTCAAGGGCAAGGTCATCGAGCCCGGCTACGCCTGGGTGCGCCTGTCGCAGTTCCAGGAACGCACGGTCGATGACTTCGTGCGCAAGATCGACGAGATCTACAAGCAGGACCCCAACCTCAAAGGCCTGGTGCTGGACCTGCGCAACGACCCGGGCGGCCTGCTGGATGCTGCCGTAGCCGTGTCGGCCGCCTTCCTGCCCGAGAACGTGACCGTGGTGTCCACCAATGGCCAGTTGCCTGAAAGCAAGGCCGTATTCAAGGCTGCAAGCGAGTACTACCAGCGCCGCGGCAGCGGCGACCCGCTCAAGCGCCTGCCCGCAGCCCTGAAGACGGTGCCCCTGGTGGTGCTGGTCAACGAAGGCTCGGCATCGGCCAGCGAAATCGTGGCCGGCGCACTGCAGGATCACCATCGCGCCGTCGTCATGGGCAGCCAGACCTTCGGCAAGGGCTCGGTCCAGACCGTGCGTCCGCTCGGCCCCGACACCGGCATCAAGCTGACCACGGCCCGCTACTACACCCCGAGCGGCAAGTCGATCCAGGCCAAGGGAATCGTGCCCGATGTGATGGTGGACGAAACGGCCGAAGGCGACCTGTTCGCCGCGCTGCGCATGCGGGAAGCCGACCTCGAAAAGCATCTGGCCAGCGGTCAGGGCGAAGAGGTCAAGGACGTGGCACGCGAGCAAGCCCGTGAAGAAGCGCGCAAGCGTCTGGAAGAAGACGCCAAGAAGCACATCACCGAGCCCAAGATTCCCGAATTCGGCTCGGCCACCGACTTCCAGTTGCAGCAGGCGCTGAACCAGCTCAAGGGCAAAACGGTGCTGGCAAGCAAGACGCAGACCGAGCGCAAGGAAGAGAAGAAGGACAACTGAGCAGGCAGCGGAGGCCCCCAAAGGCCCGCTCGCTGATCGCCCAAGGCCGGGCCTTTCGAGGCGACCGGCCTTCTTCTTTTCAGCGCCGCCCCATCTCACCCATCGACACGCCTCCGCCATGACCGACGATCAGCTTCTGCGCTACTCCCGCCACATCATGCTCGACGAGATCGGCATCGAAGGCCAGGAGCGGCTGCTGGGCTCGCATGCGCTGATCATCGGCGCCGGCGGCCTGGGCTCGCCGGCGGCCCTGTTCCTGGCGTCAGCCGGCGTCGGCACGCTGACGCTGGTGGATGACGACACCGTGGACCTGACCAACCTTCAGCGCCAGATCGCCCACACCACCGACCGCATCGGCATGGCGAAGGTAGATTCCGCCGCCATCGCGCTGCGCGCCATCAACCCCGATGTGCGCGTGCGGGCCCTGCGCGAACGGGTCGATGCTCAGCGGCTCGGCATCCTGGTGCAGGAGGCTGATGTGGTACTGGATTGCAGCGACAACTATGCAACGCGCCAGGCGGTCAACGCTGCCTGCGTGGCGCACCGCACGCCCCTCGTGGCCGGCGCGGCGATCCGCCTGGATGGACAGGTCACGGTGGTCGATCCGCGCCGCCCGGATGCGCCCTGCTACGCCTGCCTTTTCTCACCGCACGCCCGATTCGAGGAGGTGCAATGCTCCACGATGGGCGTCCTCGCACCCATGGTCGGCATCGTGGGCAGCGTGCAGGCAGCCGAGGCGATCAAGCTCCTGGTTGGCGCCGGCACTTCGCTGGCCGGCAGCCTGCTGATGCTGGACGGCAGATCCATGGAATGGACGCGCATGCGCACGGCCAAAGATCCGGCGTGCCCGGTATGTGGCGCCGTTTCAGCCAACCACCTCGCTGCATGAGCTGAGGGAGTGACGGTAGGATTGTTCCTACCCCCTGACCGTGCCGCTACTGGCAAAATGAATTGTGTCCTGAGCTTACATTCAAGTCTTGGTCATATCATCTTTAGCGACCTGGACAGGAACCCCCAGTGAAATTGCGTACTTACATCGTTGAAGACAACGCCACTATTCGCGAGAATTTGATTGGTACGCTGGAAGAACTTGCCCAGGTCGAAGCCGTCGGCATCGCCGAGACTGAAGACGACGGCAAGGACTGGCTCACCGCACACCCTGCTCAGTGGGATCTGGCCATCGTGGATCTGTTTCTTCGACAAGGCAGCGGGCTAGGCGTGCTCGCAGCCTGCAGAAACCGCACTGCCGGCCAGAAAATGGTGGTCCTCAGCAATTACGCGACACCCGATGTGCGTATGCGCTGCGCGCAACTGGGCGTAGACGCGGTTTTCGATAAATCCAATGAAATTGATGCGCTGGTGGATTACTGCATCCAGCACAGCTCCAGCTCGGGCGACGCGCACATGGTCGCGGGCTGATTCAGATACATTTACTTGCACTGTCGAGAAAAACGACAGTGATGCAAATAAAAAATAAAGCCGGTATTTCTACCGGCTTTATTTTTGCGCGCCGCTGAATGCAAAGCCCAAAACGCACACCACCGGCCCCTCTCTGGCGCACCGATGGTGGAGCGACAGATATCAATCGATCAGCTTGTTCTTTAGAGCGTAATAGGTCAGATCGCTGTTGGAAGACAGGGCCATTTTTTCCATGAGCCGTGTGCGATACGTGCTGACTGTCTTGACGCTCAGCGACAGCGACTTGGCGATGTCGCCTGCGGTTTCGCCCTTCGCCAGCTTCAGGAACACCTGGAACTCGCGCTCGGAGAGCTGCTCATGCGGCGGGGCATCATCCTTGCGGTTGAGCTGCTGCGCCAGCAAGTCGGCCACGGCGGGCGTGAGGTAGCGCCGGCCCAGCGAGATCGTGCGGATGGCCTCTACGATCTCCTTGGGGTCGCATTCCTTGTTGAGGTAGCCGCTCGCACCCTGACGGATCAGGTTGATGGCGTAGTGCTCCTCGGGGTAGCCGCTCAGGATCAGAATGCCCATGTCGGGCGCCTTGGCACGCAACATGGCGAGGGCGTCCAAGCCGCTCTGGCCGGGCATGGAAAGATCCATCAGCAGCACGTCAATTTCTTCGGCGCGCACGAGGTCAATGGCTTCACGGCCATTGGACGCTTCGCCGACTACCCGAAGGTCGACATGCTCGGACAGAAATTGCCGCAGCCCGGAGCGGACAATCGCATGGTCATCAACAATCCCGATCTTGATCATTAAGCTTTCTTTCTGAAGGTCGCTCTTTACGCGGTATCGTTCGGCCGCTGGTAGCCGTCGGACGCAAAGCTTATCTGCGTTGTGCCATCCGACATGCGACGAGCTGCCTGCATTTGACATTATCCAGAAAACATCTGCTTGCCGTCCGGAGAAACCTATATATGCGCTGGCCCAATTTCCGCAAGATGGCCATCAGCCTGCCTCTGGCATTGCTGGCGGTGTCTGTGCTGGTGGGCATCAACGAGGTCGGCTACTCACGCTCGCGCGACGCCGTAAGCGCACTCTCTCGCACCTACGCCACCCGCGCGGCGATTGATCGCCTGATGCTCAACATGCTGGATGCGGAAACAGGCTTGCGCGGCTACCTGCTCACCGGAGACGATCGCTACCTCGAGCCCTACCAGAAGGCGGTCACCACCATCAACGGCAATTTGGACGAGTTGCGCAACATCTTCATCAACTCGCCCGAAGAGTTGGGCAACCTGGCACTGATGTCGCGGCAGATCGCCCGCAAGATGTCGGAGATGGAGTTGAGCCTGGTGCTGCGGCGGCAAAACAACAATGACGCCTGGAAGTTCGTCCTGTCCACCGATGTCGGCAAGGAGAACATGGACGCCATACGCACCTTGGGGGCGCGACTCGTCGAGCACAGCACGGCACAGACGCAGCGCAGCACCGAAGCCATCCTGCACTCGCTACTGCTCTCGCGTATCGGCATCGCCACCTTCGCGGCCATCTGCCTGCTGGCTTTCTATATGTATCTGCACCAGGCGATCACCCTGCAGGCGGTCAGCCAGCGCGAGCAGGAAATCCTGGCGCGTGAACGAGACCGGCTTGAACAACTGGTGCGCGAGCGCACTGCTTCACTGACCGAGCTGGCCAATCACTTGCAGCAGGTGCGCGAGGATGAGCGGGGCCACCTGGCGCGCGAACTGCACGACGAGCTGGGCGCTCTGCTCACCGCCGCCAAGCTGGACGTCGCGCGGCTGAAGCCGCGGGTGGACGTTCAGGTACCCGAAATCGCCGAGCGCCTGCGCCACCTGACCGAAACGCTCAACAGCGGCATCGCCCTCAAGCGCCGCATCATCGAAGACCTGCGCCCCTCCTCGCTCTTCAACCTGGGCTTGACCACGTCGCTGGAAATCCTGACCCGGGAATTCGCCGAGCGAAGCGGCATCGTGGTGGACGTGAACCTCGAAACGGTGGACCTGCCCGAGCAAGTGCAGCTGACCGTCTATCGCATGGTTCAGGAATCCCTGACCAACATCGGAAAGTACGCCGGCGCGGCCAAAGCACTGGTCGCGGTGCACAACTATCCCACCCATGTCTCGGTGCAAATCAGGGATGACGGTACGGGTTTCGACACAACGGCCATCAACGTCAGCTCGCACGGCCTGATGGGCATGCGCCACCGTGTCGAGGCGGCCGGAGGCCGGCTGACGATCACCTCGCAGCCTGGAGAAGGCACTCTGGTGTCGGCCGTTCTGCCCTACGCCTGATTACGCTGTCGGCCCGTGGCGGGCCGCGAGCGCAGGTAGAGGGCAGGAGCGACATAACCGGCTCACTCCCAGGGCGGGGGCGCAGTCCTACATCCCAGCGCGCAGGCCACCGGCATCTCGTCCGATGCCTCCTGAATACATTGAACACATGCACCCAAGCCCTTCGGTGCTCTAGTTCAATCACCGGCGCCTAAGGCACCCCGGTCTTCAGGAGATGGTTATGTTGCACTACGCAGTCGTTTTTCTGGTCATTGCCCTGGTGGCCGCGCTCTTTGGCTTTGGCGGCATCGCCGCTGGCGCCGTCGGCATCGCGAAGATCCTCTTCTTTGTGTTCGTGATCATGGCCATCGTGACCTTCGTGATGGGCCTGATGAATCGCCGCTGAGTCGGCCAGTGTGTCTGGCACTGCTCTCGAACATCTACCAACGAAAGGTTTCCCATGAATTTCCAATCTGCCACCCAAAAAGCCGCCGATACCGCGCACTCCGTTGCAGATGGCGTGCTGGACTCCGCCAAGGATGCCGTGCAAGCCACCCGCCACGCAGCGAACACATCGCTGGACAAGGCAGAGGCGGGCGTTGACGGGCTCAAGACGACCGTGAATCCCACGATCGACGATCTGGCCGCCCGCGCCCAGGAACTGGCCAACCGCAGCATCACCTACTGCGCCGACGCCAGCGAACGCGCACGCCGCCAATTCAACCAGGCCGCCGAAGCCACCACGCGCTACGTGAGCGACCAGCCCGGCAAGTCGGTGTTGATCGCGGCCGCTGCCGGAGCCGCCTTTGCCACCCTGCTGTTCCTGACACGGGGCGACAGCCGCCGCCGCGGCGACTACTGAATGGTTGCAGGCAGCAGCGCAGCCATCCAGTCACGCCACCGCCACGCTTTCTCCACGATTCCAACGAGTGCCCCATGAAAAACACGACGAAGATGAAGAGCTCGGCTGATAGGGATGCCGACAGCCAACTGGTGCTGGACGAAGCCGCATTGCACCAAGCCGCCACGGCGGATTTGGACGAGGGTGCTGTGACGCCGGCCTACGGTCCCCACCGGGATGCGATCGTCAAGCTGCTGAACGATGCACTGGCGACCGAACTGGTGTGTGTGCTGCGCTACAAGCGCCACTATTTCACGGCCGACGGCCTGGAGTCCCCTGCTATCGCAGCCGAGTTCCTGGTGCATGCAAACGAGGAATCGGCACACGCCGACCTCATCGCCCAGCGCATCGTGCAACTGGGTGGCGAGCCTGACTTCGCCCCCGACCGCCTGCTCCAGCGCAGCCATGCCCAGTACGACGAGTCGTCCGACCTCAAGGCCATGGTGCGTGCCAATCTGGTGGCCGAACGCATTGCCGTCGAGGCCTACCGCCAGATGATCTCGCTCATCGGTGACAAGGACCCGACTACCCGCCGCATGCTGGAAGGCATCCTGGCGGACGAAGAAGAACATGCCGACGAATTGAAGGACTGGCTGCACCGCTGACCAGCGGCTGCGCCAACCGCACCCACAGTCCATCGACCACGGAGGGTGCAATAGGTCGATGAGCTGAAGCTTCCCAGCACCCGTGTTATGACCAACGATAGATCAGAAAAGGAAACAATCATGAAATACGCACGTGCACTCGCTTTCGCAGCACTGGCTGGCGCCACCATCATCTCCGCTGGCTGCTCCGTGGCCCGCGACCAGCAAACGGTTGGCTCGTACATGGACGACGCGGGCATCACCACCGCTGTGAAGGCCAAGATGGCCGAAGACAAGACCGTTTCCGCCACGGCCATCAGCGTCGAGACGCTGAACGGCACGGTGCAACTGTCGGGCTTCGCCAAGTCGCAAGCCGAAAAGAACCAGGCAGAAGCCATCGCCCGCAACACCAAGCATGTGCGTGACGTGCGCAACAGCATCGTCGTTCGCCCCTAAGGTGCTTTAGAGCGGAGACGCTCGTAGCTGCTCAGCCCGCTTGCGCCGGGGGAG
Source organism: Lampris megalopsis (assembly GCA_022114975.2). Lineage (NCBI taxonomy): Eukaryota > Metazoa > Chordata > Actinopteri > Lampriformes > Lampridae > Lampris > Lampris megalopsis. Next base: position 64,230 of record JAJHIY020000743.1, on the reverse strand, counting down.
CCACAGGCAGGCTCACCGCCTGACTGGAACTGGCCATGTGCTGAGCGGCTTGCAAAGGCCACGGTGTTTCCTCTTGGAAACCCGTGGCCTTTTTCCATGGCACAAGCCCGCCTCCGCTCTCATGGCCTCCCACCGCCTCGCTCCTGACTCCTCGAGCGCACAGCCCATTCCCCAAAACCCTCAGGCCCTTCCATCATGCGACTCTTCCATTGCACTCACTGCGGCTCCCTGGTGTTCTTCGACAGCACGGAATGTCTGGGTTGCGGGTCCACTCTCGCCTTCGACCCGCAACGGCTGGACATGGTGGCCCTGCAGCCTGTCGCAGATGTGCCGGGAACCTGGGAACTGTTGGGCAGTTCGCCCTCATCGACGGATTCCGCCACCGACCTGGGGAACGAGTCAGGCAACGCGGTAGCCCAGCCCCCCCCCCCCGCCGAGGCCCCGCCGCACTATGTGCTGTGCGCCAACCGTGAGGCGCATAAGGCCTGCAACTTCGCGATCCCCCAGGAGGCGGGCAGCGACGGCAGGGAGGAAGCCGAGACACCGCATCTGTGCGTGTCGTGCCAGCAGACACGCGTTCTGCCCGACCTGTCGGACACAAACAACGTGCGCCGATGGACCGCCATCGAGAACGCCAAGCGGCGCCTCTACTACACCCTGGCGCAGATGGGCATCGCCCATGTGGAGGGTGAGAGCGGGCCGGTCTATGAATTCAAGGCGGATACGCCGGAAGCCAAGGTGCTCACGGGCCATGCCGACGGGGTGATCACGCTGAACGTGGCGGAAGCGGACGACGACGAGCGTGCCCGCCGCCGGCTCGACCTGGGCGAGCCCTACCGCACCCTGCTCGGCCATCTGCGCCACGAATCCGGCCACTACTACTGGGACGTGCTGGTGCTGCGCGGCGGCCACGCAGAGGCTTTCCGCGCCGTGTTCGGGGACGAACGCGCGGACTACGGAGAGGCGCTCAAGGCCCACTACGCCAGCGTGCCGCACACCGGCTGGCAGGATGACTTCGTGAGCGACTACGCCACCTCGCACCCCTGGGAAGACTGGGCGGAGACCTGGGCGCACTATCTGCACATGGTGGACCTGCTCGAAACCGCGCAGAGCTACCGCACCGAGGTTTCCATCCCCAATCCGCACAGCGAGCCGCGCTATGCGATGGTGAACCCCTTCGGCCCGCCCGCGCCCGATTTCGACGCGATGCTGACCGCCTGGGTACCGCTCACGCTGCTACTCAACAGCCTGAACCGAAGCCTCGGCCAGTTGGACGCCTACCCATTCGCGCTGGGTACCGGAGTGAGGGAAAAGCTGCGCTTCGTGCATGCCCTGGTGCATGGCCAGTTGACGCCCGCGGCCGTGGAGCAGTCGGTGAACGACATGGCGAACGCGCCGTCTGCAGCGCCCGCCGCAGCCCCGGTGGATGGCTCCGGCATGGCGCCCCCGCCAGTGCAGACGGCCGAAACAGCGCCGGCCTGAGTCGACCCTGCGGGCGGGATGAGGCACCCCATCCCGCTCCAGCGAATCGCTCATCAAAAAACATAGCAGCATGCGCAGGTGCAATGCGCGCTGCGGCCCGATTTGCCTACAGGTCTTGATGAGGCCGAGGTGACTCCACCAGCACCTCGTCGGCCGGAGCTACCGTCACAGCGACGCGCAGGATGTGCCGGGCGCCGCCATGGATCACGCCGCGCAGCGGCGACACGTCGGCATAGTCGCGCCCCACAGCCAGGGTGACGTAGTCCTCCCCCGGAGCGCGGTCGTTGGTCGGGTCCAGGTCGTGCCAGATGCCGCCGGCCTGCGCACCGTCGCCATCGCCGGGCACCCACACCGCCACCCACGCATGCGAGGCATCGCTGCCCACGAGACGCGGCTGGCCTGGGGGCGGCTGGGTCAGCAGGTAGCCGCTGACGTAGCGCGCCGCCAGCCCCAGCCCGCGCAGGCAGGCGATCATGATGTGGGCGAAGTCCTGGCAGACGCCCCGGCGCATGGAAAGAGCCTCCAGAGCCGGTGTACCGACATCGGTCTCGGCCGGGGCGTAAGTGAAATCGGCATGGATGCGCGACATCAGATCCCACGCGGCTTCCAGCAGCGGACGGCCCGGCGCGAAGCTGGGCTCGGCATAGGCCACGAAGTCGGCGTGGCGGGGGATATGCGGCGAGGCGAAGGCGAACTCGGCCGCCGGCTCATAGGCGGCGCCCCGGCGGTAGCGCAGCAGGTCACGCACCTCTTCCCAGGCCGGGCTGGGCGGCAGGACGAGAGCGAGATCGTCAGCGTCCACGCCCTCCTCCAGCTCCAGCGGCTTGCCGGCATCTTCGCGTTCGGCGGCGGCGAAAGGCGTGCTCGTCTCGACCAGGCTTTCGGCACGCACCCGCAGCGATTCATGCGCGAAAGGCAGGCTGAAGAAGGCGCGCGTGTTGCCGAAGACGTCGGTGCGCTCCAGGCACTGGGCGGGCGGCGGCTCGATGCGCAAATGGTGCTCCAGCAGCCGCTGGCCCGGCACGTCGAGCGGCCGCAGATGCGCCATGTGCTGGGCATTGCTGACCGACGGGGCATATTCGTACACCGTTTCGTGGATGACGCGCAGCAGCATCGGGCAGGTCTTTCCGGGTGACAGGGTGGACGATCGATCAAGTGCCCAGGCTCTGGCGCTGCTCGCCCGAGTGGGTGAAATAGCGTGCGCCCAGCTGGTCGGACAGGCGCCACGATTCGCTCGTGCAGCGCGCCAGCGTCTCGGCGAGCGCGGGATAGCGGCCCGCCTCGTCCTGCGCGCAGAGCTCTTCCAGAGGCAGCTCAGCGGGGTCGAACAGCGTCAGCTCCGATTCGCCATCGGCCAGCCCCGGGCCGGCATTGTGCTGCGCGCCGCGGTGCAATTTGCGCAATCGCCCGCGCAGGGTCTGCGCCACCCAGGCGAGCGAGCGAGGGTTGTCCTGGTCCAGCACCAGCAGATCCACCAGGGCGGCCACATCGTGGCGCAACTGGTATTGCGCGCGGAAGGTGATGGTGCTGTCGAACAGGGCGACGATGGCCTCGAAGCCGCCCTCGTCGGCCACGGCGGCGGTGTCTAAGCCGCGCGCAAGCGCATCGGAGAGGAAGCCCAGGCGCTCCAGATTGCGTCCGATGGAGAGGAGCCGCCAGCCGTCGTCGCGCATCATGCGGTCGGTCTGCGCGCCGGTCATGGCGGCCATGTGGCCGCTGAGCACCTCCAGCACGCGCAGCGATTCAGGCGCGGAGTAGTCGCCCTCGTGCGCACCCGTGGGACATTGCTGGAAGAAATCGACCTCGGCGCGCACGATCAGGTTCCACTGTTCCTGCGAGAGCCGGTCGCGGACGGCCGCCGCCGCACTCCGGATGCCGCGCAGGTTGTAGCCCACGCTCGTGGCGCGCGCAGTGTCGGCCAGGCCGGCGATCAGCGCGCGCTCGAACACGCGCCGGCCACGGGGAGCACCGGGCACCTGCGGCAGCATCAGGCCCTGGCGCTGCGCCAGCGAGCTGATCCAGGCCAGCAGGGGCTGGGAGGACTGGTCTTCGCCGTTCAGGCTCTGCAGCGCCAGCCGGGCCAGGCGGATGGTGTTCTCGGCCCGCTCGGTGTAGCGGCCCAGCCAGAACAGATTCTCGGCCGAGCGGCTGGTGACCTGGCGGCTGCGGTGGGTCACCGCCGGCGCCGCCTGTGCGGAGGGCAGCAGCGTGGTGGTATCCACCGCGCCGGAGGTCAGCGCCCACACGTCGGCACTGCTGCCGCCGCGCTGCATGGAGGTCATCTCGTGCGTGCCGGTGGCGATGCGCGCCAGCCCGCCCGGCAGCACGCGCCAGGCGCCCGGCCCGTCGGACACGGCGAAGACGCGCAGCATGACGGAGCGCGGCGCGATGTTGCGCCCACCCGTGGCATTGCGCCAGGTGGGCATCTGCGAGAGCGGCTGGTAGGCCTGCACGGTGTAGGCATCGCCTTCGCGCTGGATGCGCTCGCGCCAGACGGCGAGCTCCGCGGGCGTGAGGCTGTGGCAGAGCACGGGCATGGCGGCTTCGCCGGCCGCCGCCGCGCCGGGCCACGTGGGGCGGATCACGCTCTGCGCCAGCTCCGGCAGCACCGCCTGCCGGGCCGCGTCCTCGCCGCACCACCAGGTCGGCAGCGACGGCAGGGCCAGCTCCTCGCCCAGCAGGTGACGCGAGAGCGCCGGCAGAAAGCCCAGCAACGCGGTCGATTCAAGAAAAGCCGAGCCCGGCGCGTTCGCCACCAGCACGTTGCCGGCGCGGATGGCCTGCAGCAGCCCGGGCACGCCCAGGCGCGAGTCGCTGCGCAGCTCCAGCGGGTCGAGGAATTCGTCATCCAGCCGCTTGAGGATGCCATGGACCGGCTGCAGGCCGTGCAGGGTCTTCAGATAGAGATGCTCGCCGCGCACGGTGAGGTCGCTGCCCTCCACCAGCGTGAGGCCCAGGTAGCGCGCCAGGTAGGCATGCTCGAAATAGGTTTCGTTGTAGGGCCCGGGCGTGAGCAGCACGATGCGCGCATCGGCACCGGCCGTGGTGCGCTGGCGCAGGCTGTCGAGCAGCGCGCGGTAAGTGGCGGCCAGGTGCTGCACCGGCATCTGGCCGAAGGCATCGGGAAAGAGACGCGAAACGAGCAGCCGATTTTCGAGCAGATAGCCCAGGCCGGAGGGCGCCTGGGTGCGCTGCGACACCACCCACCAGTCGCCCTGCGCATCGCGCGCCATGTCGAACGCCGCGATGTGCAGGTGCGTTCCCCCCACCGGCGCCACGCCATGCATGGGCCGCAGATAGCCGGGGTGGCCCTGCACCAGCGCGCTGGGCAGCAGCCCCTCGGCCAGCAGCTGCTGCGGGCCATAGACGTCGGCCATGATGCGTTCGAGCAGCTGGGTGCGCTGCAGCACGCCGGCTTCGATGCGGCTCCAGCAATGCGGCGTGAGGATCAGCGGGAAGAGGTCCACGGCCCAGGGGCGCTGCGGCCCATGGGTGTCGGCATAGACGTTGTAGGTGATGCCGTTGTCGCGCACCTGGCGGCGCAGGCTGAGCGTGCGGCGGTCCAGATCGGCAAAGCCGTCCTGGCCCAGATGGCCGAAGAATTCGGCCCATTCCGACGTGAGGGGCGCGGCGGCTGCAGCACGCGCAGCCGCCGCGGGGCCGGCGGACGCTGCCGTGCCCGATGCAGCCGCGGCGGCATCGGCCGCGTCTTCGGCCACCGGCACACCCATGCCGCGCAGCTCGTCGTAGTGGCCGGGCAGCGCGGGCGGCGCAAGCGCCGCCGCAAGATCGGCCGGGGTTTCCGGCGACTCGGGCGTGAAAAGGGATTCGTTGGGGTGTTCCACAGCCCCGGGATTGTCGGGTAAATCCGATCCTGCGGTCGTGGGCACCCCGCCGCCGCCGTTCGGCGCCTCCACAGCGACATCGGCCCGCGCCTCGTCCGGTGGCGCGGGCCGCCCTGCGTCCTCGCTCAAGGTCGCATGGCGCGGCGCAGGTCGAGCGTGAACGGAAACTCGCGGCTGCCGGGCAGTTCGATGGTGGCGGGTGGTACGGCCATGGGGCCGGGCGTGTGGCCCATGCGGAAGAAGCGCGACAGGCGGCGGCTTTCAGCCTCGTATGCGTTCACCGGGAAGGTGACGTAGTTGCGGCCACCCGGATGCGCCACGTGGTACTGGCAGCCGCCCAGCGAGCGCTGCGACCAGGTGTCCACGATGTCGAAGGTGAGCGGCGCATGCACGCCGATGGTCGGGTGCAGCGCGCTGGGCGGGTTCCAGGCCTTGTAGCGCACGCCGGCCACGTATTCGCCCGCCGTGCCGGTGGGCTGCAGCGGCAGCGGCTGGCCGTTGACGGTGACGACGTAGCGGCTCTCGTTGAAGCCGGTGACCGAGATCTCGATGCGTTCGAGCGAGGAATCGACGTAGCGCATGGTGCCGCCGATGACGCCCTCTTCGCCCATCACGTGCCAGGGTTCGAGCGCGTTGCGCAGGGTGAGCTCGATGCCGCGCGACTGCACCTGGCCGACCAGCGGGAAGCGGAATTCGAAGTGCGGCGCGAACCAGGCGTCGTCAAAGGCATAGCCTGCCTCGCGCATGTCGGCCAGCACATCGTGCAGGTCCTGGCGCACGAAGGTAGGCAGCAGCCAGCGATCGTGCAGCTCGGTGCCCCAGCGGGCCGCGGGCGCCTTGTAGGGCGCCTTCCAGAAGCGGGCGATGAGCGCGCGCAGCAGCAGCTGCTGCACCACGCTCATGCGCGCATGGGGCGGCATCTCGAAGGCGCGCAGCTCCAGCAGGCCCAGGCGGCCGGTGCTGCTGTCGGGCGAATACATCTTGTCGATGCAGAACTCGCTGCGATGGGTGTTGCCCGTCACGTCGATCAGGATGTTGCGCAGCGTGCGGTCCACCAGCCAGGGCGGCATGTCCTGGCCATAGACGGCTCGGTTCTTCTCGATCTCGCGCAGGGCGATCTCGAGCTCGTAGAGCTGGTCGTTACGGGCTTCGTCCACGCGCGGCGCCTGGCTGGTCGGGCCGATGAACATGCCGCTGAAGAGGTAGCTCAGGGACGGGTGGTTGTGCCAGTAGAGGATCAGGCTGGCCAGCAGCTCGGGCTTGCGCAAAAAGGGCGAATCGGCCGGCGTGGCGCCGCCCATCACGAAGTGGTTGCCGCCGCCGGTGCCGGTGTGGCGGCCGTCGGTCATGAACTTCTCGGCCGACAGGCGCGTCTCGAAGGCGGCCTGGTAGAGGAATTCGGTGTGCTGCACCAGCTCGCCCCAGTGGTGGGCGGGGTGGATGTTGACCTCGATCACGCCGGGATCGGGCGTGACCTGCAGCAGCTTCAGTCGCGGGTCGCGCGGCGGCGGATAGCCTTCGAGCACGATCTGCACGCCGAGCTCTTCGGCCGTGGCTTCGACTGCGGCGAGCAGGTCGAGGTAGTCCTCCAGGCGCGCCAGCGGCGGCATGAAGACGTAGAGCACGCTGCTGGCCTCGCCCACCGTCTCGGCCTTGGGGCCGTTGGCGCGGCGCGGGTCGCGCGCTTCCACGCAGAGGGCGGTGCGGGTGTGGCCCTGGGCGGATTCGAAGCGGGCCGGCGCCTTCACGAAGTCGGCGGGCTCCTGCTGGACATCGCCCTGGCCGTCGGCCGCGGTGGACGCATAGGTGCTGCCATCGGCGCGCATCTGCATCACGCGTCGGGCTTCGCGCGGGGCGTTCACGGCGGTCTGCGGCGCGGGGCCGCCGGGCGCATAGCGGGCGCGCAGCACGTGGGCGGCCGGCAGATTCTGGGCGGCGACGGAGGGATCGGCCGGCACCAGATAGGGGTAGTCGCCCTCGCTCACCCAGGGCAGGGAATCGAGCGGCAGGCGGTAGCCCATGGGCGAGTCGCCCGGGATGAGGTACATGCGCTCGTCGCGGAAGAACCAGGGACCGGTCTTCCAGGCCGTGCCTGAGAGTTGCGGCACGCCTTCGGCCGGCTCCAGCGGCAGCACGTACCCGACCACGCTGTCGAGCTTCTGCGCGAAGACGCGGCGCAGGCGGGCGCGTTCGAGCTCGTCGTCGAGCCGGGCGTCGAAGGGATCGACGTTGACCGGCAGGCGGCGTTCGCGCCAGAGGTAGTACCAGGTGTCCTCATAGCCCGGCTGGATGTGCCGGCCGGTCAGGCCCAGCTTGCCGGTGAGGTGGTGGATGAAGCGGCGCGCGTCTTCGCTGGTGTAGTGCTGGGGCGTGCGCTCGTCGGCAAAGAGCGCCGGGTTGTTCCAGGCGGGCTGGCCGTCGGCGCGCCAGCAGATCGAAAGGGCCCAGCGCGGCAGCTGCTCGCCCGGGTACCACTTGCCCTGGCCGAAGTGCAGGAAGCCGCCGTGGCCGTATTCGGCGCGCAGCTTGTGGACCAGTTCGGTGGCATAGCCGCGCTTGGTGGGGCCGAGGGCGTCGGTGTTCCATTCCGGCGCGTCGCGGTCGGCCACGGCGACGAAGGTGGGCTCTCCGCCCATGGTCAGGCGCACGTCGCCGGCCACGAGTTCGGCGTCCACCGCCTCGCCCAGGGCCAGCACGTCCTGCCACTGCTCTTCGGAGTAGGGCTTGGTGACGCGCGGCGATTCGTGGATGCGCGTGACGCGCATGTCGTGGCGGAATTCGACCTCGGCCTCGTCCACCAGCCCTTCGATGGGAGCGGCGCTGGAGGGCTGCGGCGTGCAGGCCAGCGGGATGTGGCCTTCGCCGGCCATCAGGCCGCTGGTGGCGTCCAGGCCGATCCAGCCGGCGCCGGGCAGATAGACCTCGCACCAGGCGTGCAGGTCGGTGAAGTCATGGTCGGTGCCGCTGGGGCCGTCGAGCGACTTGACGTCCGGGGTGAGCTGGATCAGGTAGCCCGACACGAAGCGCGCCGCCAGGCCCACGTGGCGCAGCATCTGCACCAGCAGCCAGGCGGAATCGCGGCAGGAGCCGCTGGCCTTTTCCAGCGTTTCCTCGGGCGTCTGCACGCCGGGCTCCAGGCGGATGAGGTATTGGATGTCGCTGGCCACCTGCTGGTTGATGGCGACCAGGAAGTCGATGGTGCGACGCTCGGTGAGGTCGATCTTGTCCAGGTAGCTCTGCAGCAGCGGCGTGACCGGATCGGTGACCAGATAGGGAGCGAGTTCCTGCGCCTGGGATTCGCTGTAGCGGAAGGGGAAGTTCTCGGCGTGCGGCTCCAGGAAGAAGTCGAACGGGTTGTAGACCGACATCTCTACCACCAGGTCCACCGTGACCTTGAATTCGGTGGTCTTCTCGGGGAACACCAGCCGCGCCTGGTAGTTGGCGAACGGGTCCTGCTGCCAGTTGATGAAGTGGTTGGCGGGCTCCACTTTCAGCGAATACGAAACCACGTGGCTGCGGCAATGCGGCGCCGGGCGCAATCGCACGATCTGCGGACCCAGGCCGATCGGCCGGTCATAGGCGTAGTGGGTGACGTGGTGGAGTGCGGCGTGGATGGACATATGAGGCCATCCTAGCAAGTCCCGAGCCCATTGAGATGACGGGCACCTGCCCTGCAGAGATTTCCCCTGAAGCCGGGCCTTCTTTTCTCAGGCCCCTTGGCGCGGGGGGCTCAATCGGCGCGGCCGACCTTGGCCTTGAGCCGCGCGAGCACCGGCGGCGAGACGAACTTGTCCACCTCGCCGCCCAGCGAGGCGATCTCGCGCACGAAGGTGCTGCTGATGAACTGGAAGCGGTCGCTGGGCGTGAGGAACACGGTCTCGACCTCGGGCATGAGGCTGCGGTTCATGCCGGCGAGCTGGAATTCGTAGTCGAAGTCGGTCACCGCGCGCAGGCCGCGCACCATCGCCTTGCCGCCGCGCTCGACGACGAAGTCGCGCAAGAGACCCGAAAAGCTCTCCACCTGCACCTGCGGATAGGCGGCGACGGCCTCGCGCACCATGGCGATGCGTTCGTCCAGGCTGAACAGGGTCTTCTTGTGGTGCCCCGCCGCCACGGCGACGATCACGCGGCCGAAGAGCTGCGTGGCGCGGCGCACCACGTCTTCGTGGCCCAGGGTGATGGGGTCGAAGGTTCCGGGATAGACGGCGAGGACGTTCTGGGCCATGGCGGTGGGGTGTGGGGCTGATGGGTGGGCGGATTATGCAGTGCCGCCCACCCGGCCCGCAGGCCATGATATTTCAAGCAAAAACCGGCCGCAGCGCTTGATCCATCGGGGCTATTAGCTATTTATTTAATAGCATATCAATCGACAGCTGCGGCCGAGGTTCCGCCAGGCACCGCCCGCAGCAGATGCGCGTGGACGGCGCCGGCCTTCAGATGGCGGTGCAGCTCCAGCCCCAGTGGCGCGATCGCCTCGGCCGCGCAGGCGGCGGGCGCCTCCAGGTAGATGAAGCCGTCGGGAGCCAGGGCGCGGGCGGCGGCGGCCAGCGCCGGGGCGAACAGCTCGCCGGCGAAGGGCGGGTCGATCAGCACCAGATGCTGGCTGCCGGGCGCGAGCGCGCGCAGGGCCGCCACGCCGTCGCCGCGCTGCACGCGCACGGCCTGGGCGCCCAGGCGCTCGCGCAGGGTTTCGAGCTGCGCGGCCAGGCCGGGGTCCTGCTCGACCAGCACGACCTGGGCGGCGCCGCGCGAGGCGGCTTCCAACCCCAGCGCGCCAGTGCCGGCGAAGGCGTCGATGCACCGCCAGCCGGTCAGGTCCTGGCCCAGCCAGTTGAAGAGCGTCTCGCGCACGCGGTCGGGCGTGGGGCGCAGGCCGGGGCGATCGGCCACGGGCAGGCGGGTGCGCTTCCAGAGGCCGCCGATGATGCGGATCTCGCCCGCACCGCCGCCGGCTCGGGCAGCGGGGGATTTGCGGGCGGCGGGGGCTGCGGCGGCCTTGGCAGGCTTGGCGGCGGCGTTGCGGCGCGGGGCGTTCAAGGGCGGGCTCCCGGCGCGGAAGCGGCAGGCGCGGGCGCAGGCGCAGGCGCCGCCGCGGCCTGCGCGGCAGGGGCGGCCGCGCCGCCCACCACCACGGTCACCATGCGGTCCGGCTGCAGCTTGCGCTGGAAGGCGGCGCGGATGTCGGCCACCGTGAGCGCGGCCACGCGGTCGGTCCAGTGCTCCAGGTAGTCGAGCGGCAGATCGTTGGTGGCGATGTTGACCACGTTGCCCAGCAGCTTGCGGTTGCTGTCGATGCGCAGCGCGAAGCCGCCGATCAGGTTGTCCTTGGCGGCGCGCAGTTCGGCCTCGGTCGGGCCCTGTTCGACGAAACGCTTGAGCACTTCCTGCGACACCTGCACCGCCTGCGCCGCCTGGTCGGGCCGGGTCTGCAGGCCGATGACGAAGGCGCCCGCGTTGAGGCCGGGCGAAAAGCCGCTGCCCACGCTGTAGCTTAAGCCCCGCTTCTCGCGCACCTCGTTGGTCAGCCGCGAGGTGAAGCCGCCGCCGCCCAGGATGTGGTTGCCCACCAGCAGGGCGAGGAAGTCCGGGTCCTTGCGCACGATGCCGGGCTGGCCGATCAGCACATGGGCCTGGGCCGAGGCGAAGGGAATGTTCTGTTCCACCGCCTTGGCGAGCGGCTGCACCGCCGGCACGGGCGGCAGCGCGGCGCAGCCCTGGCCCTGCGGCGGCTGGGGCAGCTGCGACAGCAGCGTCTGCACCAGGGCCTGCGCCTGCGCGCGGCTCACGGCGCCGACGATGGCCACGCGGGCGCGACAGGCCTGCAGGTAGCGCTGGTGGAAGGCCTGCAGATCGGCCACGCCGATGCGCGCCAGCGTCTCGGCCGTGGCGCGCTGGCCGTAGGCATGGCTGCCGAACACGTCGGCGGCGAAGGTCTGCGCGGCGATGGTGCCGGGGCGGGTTTCGGCTTCCTTGATGGCCGCGTCCCAGCGCGTGCGCTCGCGCTGCCAGATGTCGGCGGGGTAGCTCGGGTGCCCCATCTGCCGCGCGGCCAGGCGCACGGCACGGTCCAGCAGCGCGGGATCGGTCAGCGAGCGCAGCGAATAGCTGAACGCGTCGCGGTCGGCGCCGGCGTCGAAGCTCGCGCCCAGATCGGCCCAGGCTTCGCCCAGCGCGTTTTCGTCGAGCGCGGGCGTGCCGTCAGCCCCTGCCGCCACGCCGCGCGAGGCCATGAGGGCCGCCGCTTGGGCCAGGCCCGCCTGCGCGCCCGGGTCGCGCCGGCTGCCGGCGTCGAAATTGACCTGCACATCGACCATGGGGATGCCGGGGCTTTCGACCAGCCACACGCCGGCGCCGCTCGGCTCCGTCCAGTGCTGGATGGGCAGGATCGCCCAGGCGGAATGGGCATAGAAGACGGCGCCTGCGCTGACGAACAGTGCGCGAGCCGCTATCTTTTTGAGAGTATTGGAGAACATGGGCAGAGCGATCGGGGGTCAGTGCAGACGGCCAGCGGCATCGGCAGGCAGGGCCGGCGCGCGCTGGGCGGCCGGGTCGATGGGCTGGGGCACCAGGGTGCCGACGGTGAGCAGGTCGTCACCGAAGTAGCGCGCCGCCACCGACTGCACCTCGGCCGGGGTCACGCCGCGCAGCAGCTCCAGCAGGCGCATGTCCGCGTCCAGCGGCAGCCCCTGCACCCAGTTGCTGCCCAGGTCGCTGGCCTGGCTCTGCAGCGAATCGCGCTCGTAGATGGTGGAGGCCGCCCACTGCGTCTTCACGCGGTTCAGCTCGGCCTCGCTCACGCCTTCGCGGGCGATGCGGGCGACCTCGGCGCGCAGGCCCGCTTCGACCTGCGCCGCCGTCTTGCCGGCCGAGGGCACGCCTGTCAGGAAGAACAGGCTGGGGCCACGGCCCACCACGGACGCGCCGCTGCCGGCCTGGTCGGCCACGCGGCCCTCTCCCTGGCGCAGGGCGCGCTCCAGGCGGGCGCCGTCGTAACCGCTGAGCACGCCCGACAGCGCCATCAGCGCCAGCGCGTCGCGGTCCTGCGCGGTCATGCCGTCGATGCGCTGGAGGCTGGGCACGCGGAAGGCCAGCGCCACGTAGGCCTGCTCGGCCGGCGCCTTGACGCTGATGCGGCGGATGCCGCGCTGCTCGGGCTCGGGGCGCGGCTTGCGCACGGGCACGGCGCGGGCCGGAATGCGGCCGTAGGTCTGCTCGGCCAGGGCGCGCACGCGCTCCGGGTCCACGTCGCCCGCGACCACCACCACGGCGTTGGCCGGCACATACCACTGGCGGTGGAACGCGCGCACATCGTCCGGGGTCATGGAATCGAGGTCGCCCATCCAGCCGATCACCGGCCGGTGGTAGGGCGAGGCGACGAAGGTGGCGGCATTGAGCTGCTCCATCAGCGCGGCGCGCGGCTGGTCTTCGGTGCGCATGCGGCGCTCTTCCTTGATGACCTCGATCTCGCGCTTGAACTCGTCGTCCGGCCACTGGTTGTTGGCGAAGCGGTCGGATTCCAGCTTCATCACGTCGGCCAGGCGGCTGGCGGGAATCTGCTGGTAGTAGCCCGTGTAGTCGCGGCTGGTGAACGCGTTCTCCTGCCCGCCCAGCGCCGCCACGCGGCGGGAGAACTCGCCCGGCTTGACCACCCTGGAACCCTTGAACATCATGTGTTCGAGCGCGTGCGCCACGCCCGAGGTGCCATCGACCTCGTCGATGGAGCCCACGCGCACCCACACCATGTGGACGGCCGTGGGTGCCCGCCGGTCGGGCCGCACGATGAGGTGCATGCCATTGCCGAGCGTGAATTCACGCACCACCGGGCCGGCGGCAGCCGATGGCTGCGGGGTGGAAGAGGCCGTGCTGGGGGGCACGGTGGAGGCAGGTGACGCCGCGGGCTGGGCCCCGGCATGCACGCAGGCCAGCAGGCCCAGGAGGGTGATAGCGCGTTTCATAGAATGGCTGCGATTCTAAGAACCCGCCAATGTTCAGTTTTTTCAAGAAAAAGCCCCCCACCCCTACCGAGGGCGTCGCCACGCCCGCGCCGCCCCCACCCACCGATGCGGCGCCTGCCGCACCCGCTGCCGATCCGGCACCGGAAACGGCCCTGTCCAAAGGCCTCGGCTGGCTGCGCAATCCCTTCGCTGCCAAGCCTTCGGCCAGCGACGCCGCGCCTCCAGCCGGCGAAACCGCTGCGCCCGGAACGGGGCAGGCGCTGCCGCCTGCGCCTGCTGCGCCGGCCGTCGCGCCAGAACCCGTCGCTCCGGCTCCTGCGGCCGTAACGCCGGCCGTGCAGCCGTCCACTGCGCCAGCGCCGGCGCCGGCGCCTGTGAGCTTCACGCCGGCGCCTGCCGCCTATGTGCCCCCTTCGGTCGCGGGCCCCGCGCCGGCGGCTGCGCCTGTGGCGGCTCCGGCTCCGGCGCCCGCGCCTGCTGCACCCGTGCGGTCGGCCACGCCGTCCGCTCCGGCCTTCGTGCCCCCGGCCCCCGCTCCCATGGTGGCAGCCGCGCCCACGCCGGCACCAGCACCAGCACCCGTTGCAGCGCCGGCACCCGCCCCCGAGCGCAAGGGCTGGCTGGACCGCCTCAAGACCGGCCTGCGCAAGACGGGCAGCAGCATCGCCACCGTCTTCACAGGCACGCAGATCAACGATGCGCTCTACGAGGAACTCGAAGAGGCCCTGCTGATGGCCGACACCGGCGTCAAGGCCACGCAGCATCTGCTGGACGACCTCAAGCGCCGCGTGAAGGAAACCAAGACCACCGAGCCCGCCGCCGTCAAGGCGCTGCTGGCCGACGCGCTGGCGGACCTGCTGCGGCCGCTGGAGAAGTCGCTGGTCATCGGCGAGTACACGCCCACCGTGATCATGGTGGCGGGCGTGAACGGGGCGGGCAAGACCACGTCCATCGGCAAGCTGACCAAGCACCTGGCGAACGAAGGCGCGGCGGTGCTCCTGGCAGCGGCCGACACCTTCCGTGCCGCGGCGCGGGAGCAGCTGGGCGTCTGGGCCGACCGCAACACGGTCGAGATCGTGAGCCAGGAAGGCGGCGACCCTGCGGCCGTGAGCTTCGATGCCGTCACGGCCGGCAAAGCGCGCGGCAAGGACGTGGTGCTGGTGGACACGGCCGGCCGCCTGCCCACCCAGCTGCACCTGATGCAGGAGCTGCAGAAGATCCGCCGCGTGGTCACCAAGGCCGACGCGACCGCGCCGCACGAAGTGCTGCTGGTCATCGACGGCAACACCGGCCAAAACGCGCTGGCCCAGGTCCGGGCCTTCGACGACGCGCTACAGCTCACCGGCCTGATCGTCACCAAGCTGGATGGAACGGCCAAGGGCGGCGTGCTGGCGGCCATCGCGCAAGAGCGGCCGATTCCGGTCTATTTCATCGGCGTGGGCGAAAAGCTCGAAGACCTGGAAACCTTCGACGCTCGCGAGTTCGCCCAGGCTCTGCTGTCCTGAACGCCTGGAGATTCACCCGACACCAGGCGCGGGAACGACCACCAGAAAGAAGGGGCGCTTGGGCGCCCCTTTCGCGTTCTGCTGCGTAAGGTGTCCGCCAGCCGTCCACGCGACAAGCACATGGATGGCCATGAAAGGACATCGGACTACAACGTCGTGTCAATTATTACTTTAGATTACATTTCCACCACCTCTTGGATCAGTTATGAGCGTCTTATCCAAGTAATTCACCCCCTACTGGCCGCTCCCCCATTTCGAATATGAAGGCACGAGACGATGAACTTGAATAACTGGGCAATACGCACCAAGCTGCTGGCGGGCTTTGCACTGGTGCTGGTCGTGGCCTGCATCGTCAGCCTGCTCGGCATCGCCAATCTCTCCAGCATGAACGCACGTTCGGCAGAGATTTCCAAGAAGGCCTTGCCCAGTGTGGCGGCCGCCGGGGCCATCAGCCGCAACCTGTCCGCGCTGCGTATCGGCCGCCTGGGCCTGATTCTCACGGGACCCAATTCGCCGATGCCGCAGGCCATCAAGGTCGTGGAGAACGCCAGCGTCGCGCTCACTGCATCGGTCGATGCCGCGGCGCCGCTTTTCGAGACCCCGGAAGAACGCGCGCTCTATCAGGAAGTGCGCACCCAGGTGATCAACTACGGTTCCACCCTGCCCGAGCAGCTGAACTACGCCCGCGAGAACAATATCGACGCCGTGCGGGCGATCTTCGTGGGCCCCGCAGCCGTGGCGTACCGCGCGGCCAATAAGGCGCTGGACGACCTGATCACCATCAACAACAAAGGCAGCCAGACCGCGGCCGATCTCGCCGCCGCCACCTATCAGCGGGGCCGTATCGAGCTGATTGCCGGCCTCGCGATCATGGTGGCCCTGAGCGCGGTCGTCGCCGTGATGCTGGCCGGCAACCTCGCGCGCCGCGCCCGCGAGTGCGCCGAAGCCGCCGCACGCATGTCGCACGGTGACCTGAGCCAGGCCACGGCCGTCTCCGGCAAGGATGAGCTCGCCCAGATGCTGCTGGCGCTCGAAGATATGCGGGAGAACCTCCGCACGACGGTGGGCAACGTGCGTCACAACGCCGAAGCCGTGGCCACCGCCAGCGCCGAAATCTCCCAGGGCAACCATGATCTGAGCGGACGCACGGAAAGCCAGGCCAGCACCCTTGAACAGACCTCCGCCTCCATGGAACAGCTGGGCTCGACCGTCCAGCAGAACGCCGACAACGCCCGCCAGGCCAACCAGCTGGCTCAGAACGCCGCCATGGTCGCGGTGCGGGGCGGCCAAGTGGTGGATCAGGTCGTCACCACCATGAAGGGCATCAACGAAAGCTCACGCAAGATCAGCGACATCATCTCGGTGATCGACGGCATCGCCTTCCAGACCAACATCCTGGCGCTGAACGCGGCGGTGGAAGCCGCCCGTGCAGGCGAGCAGGGCCGCGGCTTCGCCGTGGTGGCCAGCGAAGTGCGCAGTCTGGCGGGCCGCTCCGCCGACGCAGCCAAGGAGATCAAGAACCTGATCAACACCAGCGTGGAGCGGGTGGACCAGGGCACGGCTCTGGTGGACCAGGCCGGCAGCACCATGGCGGAAGTGGTGGGCGCCATCCAGCGCGTCACGGACATCATGGGCGAGATCAGTGCCGCCAGCGTGGAACAGGCCACCGGCGTGGGCCAGGTCGGCCAGTCCATCACGCAGATGGATCAGGCCACGCAGCAGAACGCAGCGCTGGTCGAAGAGATGGCGGCGGCCGCCGGCAGCCTGAAGAAGCAGGCGGACGATCTGGTCCGTGGCGTGTCCACCTTCAGCCTGGGCTCGGACCACGCACTGCAGCACACGCCGCAAGGAGGCTCCACCCATCCGGCACTGGCGCTGGAGCGTGGTTAGAAGCGGGTCAAACGCGCAGGGGGCTGCCCCCTGCCCGCAGCGGGAGCGCTCCATCGTCCGACGTCACTGCAGCCCCTCCCGGCAACGCGTTTGCGCCGCCAAAGACTTTCAACACGCTCTCAGACAGCCCTGTCCTACGCAGGGTGAGGAACTTTCGCTTTAGCACTCCCTCCAACAGACTGCTAAAGTGAAACCCATGGAAGAAAGGATTTCTGGAATGACGCTTCAGTCTGGAACCGCTGCGAACGCCCTGGCACCTGCCAGTCCGTGGGCCCTCATCCCCCCGCTGGGCAACCTCGACGCTTACATCTCGGCGGTGAACCGCCTGCCGATGCTGACGGCTGACGAGGAACGTACCTACGCTCGCCAACTCAAGGACAACAACGATGTGGAGGCCGCCGGCCGCCTGGTGATGTCGCACCTGCGCCTGGTCGTCTCCATCGCCCGCCAATATCTGGGCTACGGCTTGCCACATGGCGACCTGATCCAGGAAGGCAACGTGGGCCTGATGAAGGCTGTCAAGCGCTTCGACCCTGACCAGGGCGTGCGCCTGGTCAGCTATGCCATGCACTGGATCAAGGCCGAGATCCACGAATACGTGCTGAAAAACTGGCGCATGGTGAAGGTGGCGACCACCAAGAGCCAACGCAAGCTGTTCTTCAATCTGCGGTCGATGAAGCAAGGCTTCAAGGCCGATGCGGCCGCGCAGGACGCAGCGACCCACCGCGAGACCCTGTCCGACCAGGAGATCGACGCCGTCGCTGCACAGCTCAACGTCAAGCGCGAGGAAGTCATCGAGATGGAGACCCGGCTATCGGGCGGCGACGTGCTGCTGGACCCGGCCCCCTCCGATGACGGCGAGCAGGCCTTCGGCCCCATCGCCTACCTGGCCGACGGCTCACACGAGCCCACCGCCATGATCGAGAGCCGCCAGCGCGACGTGATGGCGACCGACGGCATCGCATCCGCGCTGGAGAGCCTGGACGACCGCAGCCGCCGCATCGTGGAAGAGCGCTGGCTGAAGGTGAACGACGATGGCTCGGGCGGCATGACGCTGCACGAACTGGCAGCCGTGTATGGCGTGAGCGCCGAGCGCATCCGCCAGATCGAAGTGGCGGCCATGAAGAAAATGAAGAAGGCCCTGGCCGAATACGCCTGACCCGCAAGCCCCCGCTCCGTCACGGGGCCGGCCCATAATCGAGCGCGCAGACCCTACCGGCCTGCGCGCTTTTTTCATGGCCCCTGGCCTGCATTCCACTGGGGTGCGGCCCGCCGCGCCCTGCAGGAGATACCACCCCATGAAGCTTTCCCGCCGTACCTGGCTGGCTGCCAGCCTGGCCAGCACCGCCCTGCCACTGGCCCTGTTCGCCACCACCGCCCTGGCGCAGCAAGCCGGCGGCGGTACCAAGGCTGGCGCCACGCCGGCCCCCGGCGCCGTTGCCGCAACTCCGGGCTGGCCCACCCGGCCACTGCGCATCATCGTGGGCTTTCCGCCCGGCTCTTCACCCGATCTCACGGCGCGCACCTTTGCCGATCCGCTCGCCCAGGCCCTGGGTCAGCCGGTCATTGTGGAGAACAAGGTGGGCGCAGGCGGCAACATCGGCGCCGATGCGGTGGCGAAGGCAACGGATGGACACACCATCGGCCTTTTCATCAACGGCAACCTGACCATCGCCCGGCTCATCAGTCCCCACGTTCCCTACGACCCGCACAAGGACCTGGCGCCGCTCAGCCTGATCGGCGTGTCGCCGCTGGTGCTGGCCGCTCCGGTGAGCCAGCCCGACGTGCCGGCCGGCGCGGACGGACGCGCCTTCCTGGAAGCGGCTCGCCGCGCGGGCGACCGCTGGAGCTACGGCACGCCCGGCGTGGGTACGGTCGGGCATCTGGGCACCGAACTGCTGAAGGCCCGCGCCGGCATCGCCCCGGTGCATGTGCCCTACCCCGGCTATCCGCAGGTGGCCACCGCCATGCTGGGCGGCCAGCTGCAGATGGCGCTGCTGCCCCCCGCGCTGGCGCTCGCGCAGGAGCGCGCCGGCAAGCTGCGTCTGATCGGCGTGACCTCCAGCGGGCGCAGCTCCCTGGCGCCGGGCGTGCCCAGCATGGCCGAGGTGGGCGTGAAGGACTTCAACCTGGAGATCTGGAACGCCTTCGCGGCGCCGGCCAGCATGCCGGCGCCGGTGCGCGCGCGGCTCGCGGCCACGCTGGCGAATATCGCCCGCACGCCCGACGTGCGCTCCAAACTCTTCCAGCAGGGCTGGCAGACCGTGGGCTCCTCACCAGAAGGCCTGGCCAATCGTATCGACACCGATACCGCCCTGCTGGGCCGGGTGATCCGCGAGCGCGGTATTCGGCAGGATTAGCCTCGGCGCCAGGCCTGGCGGGCCCGTTCACGGGCCTTTGATCCAGGTCATGCCCCCACGGCGCGGTCGCCGGCAGACTGCGGCTTTCGACCACGGGGAGAGTTCGCCATGCCAGGGTTCCGCATCGCAATCATCGGCGCCGGACAGACCGGAACGCCGCTGCTGCGCCAGTTGCTGAGCGCGCCGTTCGTGCAGATCGTCGGTGTAGCCGACCTGGACCTGTCCATGCCCGGCATCGCGCTGGCAAGAGAACACGGCGTGCCGGTCACTGCGGACTTCATGACGCTGCTGCAACCGGACGGCTCGCCCGTCGATGTACTCATCGACACGACCGGCGTACCGTCCGTGCGCGACACCCTGCGTCGCCAGATGGTGGCCACGGGCAACTACCACACGCTGATCATGCACGAGCGCATCGCGCTGCTGCTGATGTCGCTGTCGGCGGGCGAGCTGATCACCAGCCGGCACACGGATCTGGCCTACACCTGAGGCGGCATGAAAGATTCCGCCATGCCCGTTACCCGCCAGGTAGATTGCTACTATTTTCATAGCAATCAACCCCATCAGAAAAAGCGCCCACGGAACTTTTTATCCCCCATCTCAGAGCGGGCCTGCGCATGAACCCGCGGGCACTGGACCACAAGGCCTGCGCCGACTGCGCCAGCCGGCCGAACTGCCTGCTGGGCCGCCAGGAGAAAGCCTTGCGTGCCGTCTGGGAGCCGCACATCCGCGAACGGCGCGTGCAGCGCGGCGAGGTGCTGCAGCGCCAGGGCGCGGAGCAGGCCTTCGTGCAGATCGTGAAAGTGGGCACGGTGCTGTTGCAGCGCAGCGCAGGAGACGGCGTGCATCGCCCCATCGGGCTGGCGGGCTGCGGGCAGACGCTGGGAACGCCCGGCCTGCTGGAGCAGCCGGCGGACCTGTCCTGCGTGGCGGTTCTGCCCGGCCGGGTGTGTGAGATCGACGTGGCGACGCTGGCGCGCAGCGAGCTGCTGGCCGGCAACGCCCTCCTCGACCTGGCGCGGGAACAGCTGCGGGCTTATGCCTTGCTGGCCGACTGGGCGCGCATCCTGCGGGTGCGGGGCGCGACGGGCCAGCTGGCCGGCGCGTTGCTGCTGCTGGCCGATGCGCAGCGCAGCACGCGCGTGAGGCTGCCGAGCCATGCAGTGCTGGCGTCCCTGCTGGCAACGACGCGGGAGACGGTGGCGCGCAGCATCACCCAGCTCACCCGGCTCAACGGACTGGTGCGCCACGACCGTTGGCACTGCGAGATCGTGCGGGACACGCTGGCCGTGCTGGCGGAAGGTTGCCCCCCCGGCGGTGCCGCGACGACAGAGCGGCCAGAGGCGCCAGCCCAGCCGGTGGTCATCGAAACGGCGGAGCCGGTGACCTCGGTGCCCCTGGTGGCTCCGGCAGCGCCGCCGCTACCCCCGATCGCGCCCCATGCAACCGGGGCAGCTCCCGCACGGCTGCCGGCGTTTCGGCCGCTCACGCCCCGCAGCACACCGGCATCGCCTGCCAGACGCGAGCCGGCTGCCAGGCGTGCCGCCTGAGTGCCTGCCGCTGGGCCGTTTCAGCCAGCGGCGGTCGCCGGCTCCCTGAGCAAGACCTGCACGTCGTGCAACAGCGCCTGGGCGCCGCTGCCGTAGCGGTTGTAGACGCGCAGGCGGCCCTGCGGGTCGTACACGTAGCTGCCTGCCGAATGGTCCATGGTGTAGCTGGTGGGCGTCTGGCCGTCCACCTTCTTGTAATAGATCTTGAAGTCCTTGGCCACGGCCGCGAGCTGCTCGGGCGATCCACGCAGCGCGAGGAAGCCCGGGTCGAAGTTGGCCATGTAGGCGCGCAGCACCTCGGGGGTGTCGCGTTCAGGATCGACGGTGATGAAAATGCCCTGCATGCGGTTGCTGTCCGAGCCGAGTGCGCGCTTGACCTCGGCCAACTCGACCATGGAGGTGGGGCATACGTCGGGGCACTGCGTGTAGCCGAAGAACACCACCACGATCTTGCCGGCGAAGTCCTTCAGGCTGCGCACCTGTCCGTTCTGGTCGGGCAGCTGGAAGTCGCGGGCGTATTCGGCGCCCGTGATGTCCACCCCTTTGAACTCGCTCACCTTTTCTTTTTTGGAGCAGGCCGCCAGCAGGCCTGCAGCGCCCGAGGAAAGGGCGCCTGCAGCTATCAATCGGAGAGCATTGCGTCGTTGCGTCAACATGGATCGGTCAAAGTACGTAGTGGTCCACCAGCAGCGCCGCGAAGAGCAGGCTCAGGTGGATCAATGAAAAACGGAAGGTCTTGCGCGCCAGTTCGTCGGAGTAGTTGCGCCACAGCGCGAAGGCATAGCCGCAAAAGCCCAAGCTCAGCACCACGGCCGCGGCCAGGTAGATCCACGAGTTCATGCCATAGACGAAGGGCATCAGGCAGCCGGCGAACAGAATCAGCGTGTAGAGGAAGACCTGCAAACGGGTGAATTCGTTCCCGTGCGTCACGGGCAGCATGGGCAGGCCGGAGCGGCGATAGTCCTCCACCCGGTAAAGCGCCAGGGCCCAGAAGTGCGGCGGCGTCCAGAGGAAGATGATGAGAAAGAGGATCAGCGCCTCCGGGCCCACGTCGCCCGTCATGGCCGCCCAGCCCAGCACCGGCGGCATGGCGCCGGAGGCGCCGCCGATCACGATGTTCTGCGGCGTCAGCGGCTTGAGGATCACGGTGTAGACCACCGCATAGCCCACGAAGGTGGCGAAGGTGAGCCACATGGTCAGCGGGTTGATCCACACGTAGAGCAGCGCCGAGCCCGCCGTGCAGAGCGCCGCCGAGAACAGCAGCGTCTGCAGGTTGGACAGCTCGCCCTTGGCCGTCGGCCGCCAGGCCGTGCGCTTCATGCGCGCGTCGATGCCCTGCTCCACGATGCAGTTGAAGGCCGCTGCCGCACCGGCCACCAGCCAGATGCCGGCCGAGGCCACGGCCATGCGGGCCCACTGGCCCGCATCGGGCAGGCCAGGCACGGCCAGCACCATGCCGATGAAGGCGCAGAAGACGATCAGCTGCACCACGCGCGGCTTGGTCAGCGCATAGAACTGCGACCAGCGCGACGGCAGGGACAAGGGGGGCGCCGGGGAATGGGGCGCGGGGGCGGGAGCGGCACTCATGCGGAAATTCTCGTGGCGCCATGCGATGGCGCCGGGGTCGATGTCGATGGCGGAACCGGGTCCGCCGGAGGGAAAAAGGAAGCGTTGCCAGCCACCTCGCCCGTCAGGGCCGAGCGGCTGGACGTGAGCGCCCAGGTCAGCACCACCACCAGCGCGGCGGCGCCGCCGGTGTGCAGCACAGCGGCCACCAGGGGCCAGTCGAGCACCACGTTGGACAGGCCCGTGGCGAACTGCATCAGCGCCAGGCCGGCCAGCCAGCGCGCCTGCGACGGCAGCGCCCCGGCGCGGCGCAGCCGCCAGACCAGCAGCGCCAGCGCCGCCAGTACCACGTAGGCCGCCAGCCGGTGGACGTAGTGGATGGCCGTGAGCCCGGCGAAGCTGATGTTGCTGCCGTCCTGCAGCATGCCCAGCGGGCGCCAGATCTCGAAGCCCTGGGCGAAGGCCATGTCGGGCCACCAGCTGCCGTGGCAGGTGGGGAAGGTGGTGCAGGCCAGCACCGCGTAGTTGGTACTGACCCAGCCGCCCAGCACGATCTGCACCGCGACCAGCGCCGTCGTGCCTGCCAGCAGCCAGCGCAGGCCGGTGCCGATCGGCAGGCGGGCCGTGCCCTGCGCGGCCTGGGTCTGACGCACGGCCTGCACGCACAGCAGGGCCAGCAGCACGATGCCGCCGATGAGGTGCAGCGTGACGATGGCCGGGAACAGCTTCATGGTGACGGTGAGCGCGCCGAACGCGCCCTGGAGACACACCCAGACCAGCGTGGCGGTGGGCCACCAGGGGCTGAGCGCCGGCCCGTGCGCGGCCAAACCACTGCGGCGCGCCTGCCGCCACTGGCGCCAGGCGATCACCGTGAGCACGATGATGAGCACGCCCACGCTGGTGGCGAGGTAGCGGTGGATCATCTCGACCCAGGCCTTGCCGTGGGTAACGGGGCCGGTCGGCATGGCCTGCTGCGCGGCCGAGATTTCGGCATGCGCGCCCACCGGGCTCGCGTTGCCGTAGCAGCCGGGCCAGTCGGGACAGCCCAGGCCGGAATCGGTGAGCCGGGTGAAGGCACCGAACATGACCAGGTCGAAGGTGAGGAACAGCGTGAGCACGGTGAGCGCCTGCACGCGGCGCAGCGGAGAGCTGCGACGGTTGCGCAGCCACACCCAGGCCAGCGGCCCCAGGGCGATGAGCGCCCCGAGCAGCATGAGGCGCAACAGCGGCGCCAGGTCGTAGAGCGGTTGTTGCACGTCGTTCATGGTTGGGCGGCGGTGGGCGCCGGCAGGTCGGTCTGCGGACGGCCGGGCTGATCCCAGGAGGACGAAGCGCGCAGCAGGCGATCCAGATCGCGCTTGGCCTTGGCGGCGCCGGCACGGTCCAGTCCGGCGGGAAAGCGCATCATCCAGTGGCCCAGCGGATCGACGAGGTAGAGGTGGTCGGCCAGCGCCTGGCCCGGCGCGGGCTGCAGCCACTGCGCAATGGCGGCCGCATCGGCGCGCAGCACGGTGGCGGTCTGCAGGCCGGGGGCGATGTCGGCGGGCACGGGAGCGGCGTCGGACACCAGCCAGACCCAGTCGAGCCGGTCCTTTTCCTTGCCCAGGCTCTCGCGCAGCTGGCGCTGCAAGTAGAGGTGATTGCGGCAGTCCTCACCGCAGGCGCCGGGCGCCACGCTCACCAGCAGCCACTGGCCGGTCAGCTGGCCCAGCGTGCCGGCCTTGCCGTCCAGGGTGGTCACGGGCAATTGCGCGGGCAACGGCGGCTGCTGGGCGATGAGTTCGCCGAAGTTGCGCCGGCCCTCGGGGCGCAGCACGTAGTAGGTGAGATACGAGGCGATCACCGGCGCCGCGCAGACCAGCATGACGGCCAGCATCTTCCAGCGGCCGGCGCGCGAGCGCTGGGCATCGTCCAGTGCCGCACCGGTGCCGGGCAGGCTGTGGATGGTCAGCCCGAGCGGGTGCGCGCCGTCCGCCGCTTCAGGCGGAGGTGGCAGGCTCGCCGCGTGGGCGAAGGAGGCGTCGGACGATTTGGAACCAGACATAGAGGATTACCACCAGGCCGCAGAGCCCGAACCATTGGAATGCGTAGCCGTAGTGTTTGGCGACGCCGCTGTCGATGGCGGGCCAGTCGCGCCGCAGCCCCTGCGGGCCGGCATCGTCGCTGCCGGTCTGCAGCAGCGACAGGGGCGCCAGCGCCAGGCCGTGCTCGGCACCATAGGCGGCGAGGTCGAGATTTTGCCGGATGCGGGAAGACCCCTCCGGCGCGGCGGTTCCGCCGGGCTCGTAGAGGCGCGAAGGCGGTGGGGCGATGCGGCCTGCGATCTCGACGTCGCCCGCAGGCGTGGGCACCTGGGGCAGCCGGGTGCGGTCCTGGAAATCGCGCGGCACCCAACCGCGCTGCACGGCCACCACCACCTCGGGATGCGTCGCCAGCCTGAGGAGCGTGACCACGAAAAACCCCGGTCGGCCCTGCATCTGGCGGTTGTCGAGAAAGACGGTGGCCTGCGGCAGCCACTGGCCCCGCAGCCGCGCCTGGCGGTGCAGGAGCGCATCGACGGAATCGGCTGGCGCGCCCAGGGCTGCTGCGAGCTGGGCGGCGTCCAGGGGCGGCAGCGCCGCGCGCTGGTCCATGGCGGCTTGCAGGGCCTCCTTCTGCGCGGCCCGCTGGAGCTGCCAGCGGCCCAGCGATGCCGTCAGCAGCACGGCCGCGAACGCCGCGGCGGCGATGCACCAGAAGCGCAGCCCCAGGGCGGCGCGCCGGGGACGCGGAAGGGTGTTCACGGGATAATGCCTCGCATGCGATACATAGTGGTGCTGGCTTTTCTGGGCATTCTGGCCAGCCTGGGCTCGGCCCTCTTCTTCATGATGCGCAACGGCCGCGACAACCGGGCCCGCAGCGGCCACATGGCCCGCGCCCTTGCGCTGCGCGTGGCCTTGTCGATTGTGCTCTTCCTCGGCTTGCTCGCCGCGTGGAAGCTGGGCTACATCCAGCCCACGGGCCTGCCGGCCGGCAAGTAGCCCGGGACCTGACCGAGAAGGAAAAAAGCGAAAAAGCGCCCTCGGGCGCTTTTTCTTTTTCCCGGGCCCAATGAACCGGTCAGAACCAATAGACCAGCACGTAGAGGCCCAGCCACACCACGTCCACGAAGTGCCAGTACCAGGCCGCGCCCTCGAAGCCGAAGTGGCGCTCGGGCGTGAAGTGGCCCTTTTGCAGCCGCAGCGTGATGAACAGCAGCATCAGCATGCCGATGAACACGTGGAAACCGTGGAAGCCCGTGAGCATGAAGAAGGTGGAGCCGAACACGCCCGAGCTGAGCTTGAGGTTCAGGTCGTTGTAGAGGTGGTAGTACTCGTAGCCCTGCACGCAGAGGAACACGAACCCCAGCACCACCGTGGCCCACATGAAGCCGACGGCGCGCGAGCGGTGGCTTTCGCGCAGCGCATGGTGGGCGATGGTAAGCGTGACGCCCGAGGTCAGCAGCAGCGCCGTATTGATGGTGGGCAGCCAGAACGGGCCCACGGTCTGGAACGGCTCGACGATCTCCGCGGGCGATGCCGTGGCGCCGGCCGCCATGCTGGGCCAGACGGCCTTGAAGTCGGGCCAAAGCAGCGCGTTGTCCAGGCTGCCCAGCGCTGGCACGGAATGCGCGCGCGCCCACCACAACGCCGTGAAGAAGGCGCCGAAGAACATCACCTCGGAGAAGATGAACCAGCTCATGCTCCAGCGATAAGAGAGGTCGATCTTGTGGCCATAGAGCCCGCCCTCGCTCTCGCGCACCGCGTCACTGAACCACTGGTAAAGAACGAACAGCCACCAGGCCAGCCCGAAGACAAGCGAATACTTGCCCCAGTCGTGGCCGTTGATCCACTGGCCCGCGCCCAGGATCACGAAGAAGAGGCCCGCCGCCGCCATCACCGGGTGGCGCGACTCGGCGGGCACGTAGTAGTAGGGCGTGGTGCCGGGGATGGATGCGCTCATGTCTCAGCTCCTCAGTCTCGGTATTCTTGTGTCGTCGTTCGGTCGGTCCGGGCCGTCAGGCGTGCACGACCCAGTTCACGGCCACCATCAGCAGCGCCACGAAGAGGAAGGCCGCCACCAGGCCGATCACGATGATGTGCAGCGGCTGGATCTTCTCCAGGTCCTGCCGGTATTCGGCCCCCTTGCGCACGCCCAGGAAGGACCAGGCCACGGCACGCACGGTGCGCAGCAGCGAGCCCTTGCGCGCCGGCGCGGCGGGTGGCGAAGGCGTGGCGCCGTCCTGCTTCATGAGCCCGCCTGCGGTCGCTGCGCGGGCGCGGCCGCGGTCGTCTGGGGCGCGGGCGGCGTCTTGCCGCCCACTTCGAAGAAGGTGTAGGACAGGGTGATCGTGGTCACGTCCTTGGAAAGCTTGGGGTCGATGACGAAGGCCACCGGCCACTGCTTCTTCTCGCCCGGCTCCAGCGTGTACTGGTTGAAGCAGAAGCATTCGAGCTTGTTGAAATGCGCCGCGGCCTGACGCGGCGCATAGCTGGGGATGGCCTGGGCCGCCATGCGGCGGTTCTGCACGTTCTGGAATTCGTACATCACCGTCGTCAGCTCGCCCGGATGGACCTTGACCGAGCGCTGCGCGGGCTTGAAATCCCACGGGCCGCGCGCGTTGGCGTCGAATTCGACGGTGATGGTGCGGCTCAGGTCCACCTGGGTGTTGGCCGGCAGCTTCACGTCGCGGCCGGCCGTGCCGTTGCCGGGCACCTGGCGCTCCGACAGCGACAGGATGTTGATGCCCGTCACCTCGCAGATGTGCTTGTAGATGGGGATGAGCACATAGCCGAAGGCGAACATGCCGGCCGAGATCACGGCCAGCTTGCCCACCATCTTGAAGTTCTCTCGGCGCAGGCTCATGGCGGGGCGCTCAGTGCAGCCAGAGGATCTTGGCCATGAAGCCGACGAAGAAGGCGATGGCGATGGACAAGAGGACCAGGGCCATGCGCAGGTTGGCTTTTTTCTGCTCGGGGGTCGCCATCATGTGCCTCGATTTCCTGCGGCGTCAGCCAATCACGCGGGTAGCGGAAGCGTCGAGCTTCGGCGGAATCTCGAAGGTGTGGAAGGGGGCCGGCGAAGGCACTTCCCATTCCAGACCCTCAGCAGCTTCCCACGGGCGCTGGGGCGCAAGCTCGCCCTTGCCGCGCATGGCGGGCAGCACGACGGCGAGGAAGAAATACACCTGCATCAGCCCGAAGCCGAAGGCACCGATCGAGGCCACCATGTTGAAGTCGGCGAACTGCATGGGATAGTCGGCGTAGCGGCGCGGCATGCCGGCCAGGCCCAGGAAGTGCATCGGGAAGAAGGTGATGTTGAAGGTGACGAGCGAGCCCCAGAAGTGGATCTGGCCGCGCCGTTCCGAATACATCACGCCCGTCCACTTCGGCGCCCAGTAGTAGTAGGCCGCGAACATGGAGAACAGCGAGCCGGCCACCAGCACGTAGTGGAAGTGGGCCACGACGTAGTAGGTGTCCTGCAGTTGGATGTCGATGGGCGCCATCGAGAGGATGAGCCCGGTGAAGCCTCCCATGGTGAACACGAAGATGAAGCCCACCGCGAACAGCATTGGCGTCTCAAAGGTCATGGAGCCACGCCACATGGTGGCGATCCAGTTGAAGATCTTCACGGCCGTGGGCACCGAGATCAGCATGGTGGCGTACATGAAGAACAGCTGGCCCGTGACCGGCATGCCAGTGGTGAACATGTGGTGCGCCCACACGATGAACGACAGGATGGCGATGGACGAGGTGGCATACACCATGGAGGCATAACCGAAGAGCTTCTTGCGGCTGAAGGCCGGCACGATCTGGCTGATGATGCCGAAGGCCGGCAGGATCATGATGTACACCTCGGGGTGGCCGAAGAACCAGAAGATGTGCTGGTACATCACCGGGTCGCCGCCTCCGGCGGGGTTGAAGAAGCTGGTGCCGAAGTGGCGGTCGGTCAGCGTCATGGTGATGGCCCCGGCCAGCACGGGCATCACGGCGATCAGCAGGTAGGCGGTGATGAGCCAGGTCCAGCAGAACATCGGCATCTTCATGAGCGTCATGCCCGGCGCGCGCATGTTCAAAATGGTCACGATGATGTTGATCGATCCCATGATGGACGACGCACCCAGGATGTGCATGGCGAAGATGCCGGCATCCATCGACGGACCCATCTGCAGCGTGAGCGGCGCGTAGAGCGTCCAGCCCGCGGCAGGCGCGCCGCCGGGCATGAAGAACGAGCTGACCAGCATGAGCGCGGCCGGAATCATCAGCCAGAAGCTGAAGTTGTTCATGCGTGCGAAGGCCATGTCCGATGCGCCGATCTGCAGCGGGATCATCCAGTTCGCGAAGCCCACGAAGGCCGGCATGATGGCCCCGAACACCATGATGAGCCCGTGCATGGTGGTGAGCTGATTGAAGAGCTCGGGGTTCACGATCTGCAGCCCAGGCTGGAACAATTCGGCACGGATCAACAGCGCCAGCACCCCGCCGATCATCAGCATGGTGAACGAGAACAGCAGGTAGAGCGTGCCGATGTCCTTGTGGTTGGTGGCAAACACCCAACGGCGCCAGCCCGTGGGGCCGTGGTGGTGGGCGTGGTCGTCGTGGTGGCCGGCGACATGCCCGTGGTTGTCGAGAACTGCGCTCATCTTGGATTCCTCAATGCGTGGGGGCGGCCGCCGGGCTTCACTTGCCGCGCTGGGCCAGGACTTCGGAAGGCTGCACCAGCTGGCCTGTCTTGTTGGACCAGGCGTTCTTGGTATAGGTGGCGACGGCCGCGAGGTCGGTGTCGCTCAACTGCGCCCAGGACGGCATGGCGCCTCCGGCCGCGCCCTTGAGCAGGATCTGGATCTGCTTGGCGTGGTCTTCGTCCTTCACGATGGCGGAACCGTCAAGCGGCTTGATGGGGCCCGCGCCCTTGCCGTTGGGCTGGTGACAGGCCGCGCAGTTGGCGGTGTAGACCTTCTCGCCGCGCGGCAGCATGGCCTCCAGCGTCCAGACCTTGTTCGGGTCGTCGGCCTTGGCGGCAGCCTTCTTCTTCTCGGCGGTCACCCACTGGGTGTAGTCCTCGGCGGACACCACCTTGACGTGGATCGGCATGTAGGCGTGCTCCTTGCCGCAGAGCTCGGCGCACTGGCCGTAGTAGTCGCCCACCTGCTCGGCGCGGAACCAGGTGTCGCGCACGAAGCCGGGAATCGCGTCCTGCTTGATGCCGAAGGCCGGCACGGCGAAGGAGTGGATCACGTCATTGGCGGTGGTGATGACGCGCACCTTGCGGCCCACCGGCACCACCAGCGGATGATCCACCCGCAGCAGGTAGTCGGCCGGGGCGTTGGCGAGGTTGCCGCTGTCGGACATCTGGCGCTGGCCCACGTCGAGCGTCGAGATGTAGGCCAGCCCCTCGCCTTCGCCGCTCAGGTAGTCGTAGCCCCACTTCCACTGGTAGCCGGTGACCTTGATGGTCAGGTCGGCATTGGTGGTGTCCTTCTGCGCCACCAGCACCTTGGTGGCAGGCAGGGCCATCAGGATGACGATGATGAAGGGCACGACCGTCCAGGCAACCTCGACGGTGACGGATTCATGGAAGTTGGCGGGCTTGGCGCCGCGCGACTTGCGGTGCTTCCAGATCGAATAGAACATCACCGCGAACACGCCCACGAAGATCACCGTGCAGATGATGAGCATCATCCAGTGCAGGTAATGCTGCTCCTGCGCGATGCGGGTGACGGGCGGCGCCAGATTCAGCTGGCGCACGGCTGGGCCACCGGGCAGGTCCTGCACCGCATGGGCGGCAGTGCCTACCCAGGCCCCGGACCACAGCAGCAAAGAAGCCAGCGTGTTGGAAATGCTCTTCATAGTTCTCACTTAACTTCCTGCCTCGATTTGGGGACCCGTCCCTCGCGGCGCCTGCGTGGGGTCAGGCGGCCGGCAAGGCCCTGCAAAAATCTCTTGCCAAACGGCCGATGCGCGCCACCGGGCAGCGCCACCGACACGCCATGGCGGCCCATCGGCCCGGCTTGTCTCCATCCGTTGGCAAGCATGCCCACGCCAGCGGGTGAATGCAATACGCAATAGCCCGAAACATGGGCACGGGGGCGACGCGAAGGGAAAGCACGGGGGCGCGGCATCGCCGGCAAGAGGGGAAAGCCGTTCCAGCAAAGCGCCCGACAGGCCCCGCGGGCGCTACAAACCGAAGGCATGAACGAACGACGGCCCACCGAAGCTTCGTCCACCGGCACCATCGCCCCGGCCCGCCGCGCGCACGTTGACGGGCGTTGGGCGCACAAAGACCGAAATTGTAGCCCGACCTGCCAAAATACGCGGCCTTCCCGGCACAGCGCGTTCAGCCGGTCAGCCCTGAGAGGCTGCCCGGCCGCTATGCAGCATGGCGCGCATGTCCTGCAGCGACACGGCGCTGCTCTCGCTCACCCGCATGCGGGGTGCCGGCTTGAAGGCGTGGCCGTAGATGATCTCGAAGGTCAACGCCAGCTGGCCATCGGCACTGGTGCGGCCCAGCTGGTCGGCCAGTGCCTGCGCCAGCCGCTCGCGCCAGGCGCGGCCGCGCAGGCCGGCAAACCGCTGTGGATGCAGGTTGCAGCCCAGCTCGCGCAGCTCCTGCAGCAGTCGCTGCGGGGTGGCGAAGGTCAGCGTGACCCTCTCCATGTCCATCACCGGCTCGGCGAAGCCGGTATGCACCAGCATGTCGCCCCAGTCGTGCATGTCGGTCATGGCGTGTCCCGCGGGCGGCCAATCCAGCGCGGCATAGACGCCGTGCAGCTCGCGCACCGTGTCGGGGCCCAGGCAGGAGAACATCAGGTAGCCGTCCACGGCCAGAGCGCGGTGCCAGCGGGCGATCAGCGCCTGCGGGTCCGCTGCCATGTGCAGCGCCATGTTGGACCAGAGCAACTGCACACTGCCATCCGCCGGAATGCCGAAGCGCGGCGCCCCGCCCGTCCAGCGCGCCGGGTTCCACCACGGCGGCGCGAAATGCGCCTGTGCACGCGCCTGGGCAGCCGGTGACGAGGTTTCGGCGATGTGGCGCTGTGCCTGCGGGTAGCGCTGGCGCACCCGTTCATGGCCCTCCAGCCCGCCGCGCAGCGGGTCCCAGTCGCACCAGGCGGCAGGCGCCTGCCGGATCCACTGCAGGCGGTCGTCCATGCGCCGCGCGATCTCCTCGTGCAGCCAGGGAGAAGACGCCGGAGCGGCGGCATGCCAGCGGGCGGCGGCGACCGGGTCGATGGTGGGCGGCAGGGAATTGGACATACGTAAGAAGCGGGCAGGAACGGCACGGCCACGCAGCGTGGCGGACAAGGGCCGCGAGTATATTGAGCCCATGCCTACGACGCAGTCCCAAGGGATATCGACCACCTGGCGCCAGCGGCTGGCCGCTGCCCTCTCGCCGCGCGTGCCCAGCCAATGCGCGGTGTGCCACGCCTGGCCAACCGAGCGCGTCTGCGTCTCCTGCGTGGAACGCTTCACGGCGCGGGTCGCGCGGTGCCGCACCTGCGCCATCCCGTTGCCGCAGGGCGTTGCGCAGTGCGGAGACTGCCTGAGCCACCCGCAGGCGATCGATGCGTGCCTTGCCGCTGTGGACTACGGCTACCCCTGGGCCGACGTACTGGCCGAATTCAAGTTCCAGAGCGATCCCGGCTGGGCCGCGCCGCTGGCCGAACGGCTGCGGGCGGCCCCGGGCGTACCTGAGGCATTGGCCGCGGCCGACTGGCTGCTGCCCATCCCCCTCTCGGACGAGCGCCTGCGCGAGCGCGGCTTCAATCAGTCGCTACTGCTGGCGCGGCAGCTGGATGCGCGCCGCACCCGGGGCGACTGGCTGCTGCGCCTGCGCGCCACGGAAACGCAGAGCCGCCTGACCCGCGCCCAGCGCCTGCGCAATCTGCGCGGCGCCTTCGCGCTGGAGCCACTGGCCGCCGCGCAGATCGCCGGCCGCCGCGTGCTGCTGGTGGACGATGTGATGACCACCGGTGCCACGCTGCAGACCGCGGCGGCCGTGCTGCGCGATGCCGGCGCCGCGCACATCACGGCGCTGATACTGGCACGCACGCCCTGACACGCGGGGCGCGCCGCTGGCGTTCGCCAGCAAGGCAGACAGACGGGTGCATCCCGCAGGACAATGGCAGCATGTTCCATATCGTCCTGGTCGAACCCGAAATCCCGCCCAACACAGGCAACGTCATCCGCCTGGCGGCGAACACCGGCTGCACGCTGCATCTGGTCGAGCCGCTGGGTTTCTCGATGGAGGACCGCCTGATGCGCCGCGCCGGGCTGGACTACCACGAGTACGCCGACGTGCGCCGCCACGCCGGCTGGACCGCACTGCTGCGCGACGAGCAGCCCGACGCATCCCGCATGTTCGCCATGACCACGCACGGCTCGCAATCGGTGTACGACACCGGCTTTCGGCCCGGCGACTGGCTGGTGTTCGGCGCCGAAACGCGCGGCCTCCCCCCAGAACTACGCGAGACCTTTCCGCCAGCCCAGCGTCTGCGTTTGCCCATGGTTCCGGGCCAGCGCAGCCTGAACCTGTCGAACGCGGTCGCGGTGACGGTGTTTGAAGCCTGGCGGCAGAACAGCTTTCTCCAGCCCTCCGCCGCTGAAGGCGGCGACTGAGCCGCTCAAGACAGACAGCAGCTCTTGCGGCATCCACGCCGCAATGGCACGCGCCCTGCAGGCGCACGCCTGCTCGCAGCCACGCGAAGCCTCCCCTCTTCCCGCTCAGCTCCCCGCAACCACGAAAGCCTCAGCCCACCGGCTCGGCTCTTCTGCGCCCCCGTGGAATCTCCCTTTTAATTTGCCAATTTATCGAATAGCATAAATAAAGCAATTTAAAGCAGGCGAAAGGCGGGCAATTCATGAAGCTTTATCACGAAGTGCGTGGCTGCTCCCTCGCCGTGGATATCGTGGCGCGCGAGCTCGGCCATCCGCTCCAGCTGGAATGGGTCGATATGAAGACGAAGCGACTGCAGGATGGCTCCGACTATCTGCGCATCAACGCCAAGGGCACCGTTCCCACGCTGGAGCTGCCCGATGGCCAGCACCTGAGCGAAGGCAGCGTGATCACCCAGTATCTGGCCGACCAGTACCCTGGCAACACGCTGCTGCCGGCCGCCGGGCTGGCGCGCTACCGCGTGCTGGAGTGGATGAGCTTCATTGCGGCGGACCTGCACAAGGGTGGGTTCATGCCGCTCTTCAAGGCTGTCACCCCTCCGGAATACAAGGCGATCGCGCGGAGCTATCTTCACGCCCGGCTGAGCTGGCTGGACAGCCAACTACAAGGCCGCGACTTCCTCACCGGGGAGACCTTCAGCATCGCCGACGCGCACTGCTACACCATCGCGATGTGGACGCGGGCCCATGCCATCGACACCGGAGGCTGGCCGCATCTCGAGGCCTACCTGGAGCGTTGCGGCCAACGCGCGAGCGTCCGCGCTGCCGAAGCCGCGGCGGCGGCGCAGGGCTCGCGCGAACGATCGGCGGCAGTGGGCTGAACACCGGCAGGCCACCACCATGATCGCCCTTCGGCGCCTACTGCTCGCAAGCCTGGCCATGCTCCCTGCCACCGTTCTGGCCGGGGCCTACCCGGACACCACCATCCGCCTCGTGGTGGCCTTCCCGCCCGACGGCGGCACCGATGGCGCAGCCCGCCTGGTCGCGGAAAAGCTGGCTGCCGAGCTGGGCCAGGCCGTCGTGGTCGAGAACCGCGCTGGCGCCGGCGGCGTGATCGGCGCGCAGTCGGTGGCCCGTGCCCGGCCGGATGGCTACACCCTGCTCTTCGGCACCGGGGCCGAACTGCTGGTCAATCCGGCGACCCGCAAGACCGCACCCTATGAGGTGCTGCGCGACTTCGTGCCGATCGCGGAGGTCGGCCGTGTCGCCTTCGCGCTGGTGACTCCTGCAGCCTCGGCCACCCGCAGCCTGCCCGAACTCATCGCTGCGGCCAAGGCACGGCCTGGCGCGCTCAATTACGCATCCTTCGGCATCGGCTCCACCAACCACCTCATCAGCGAGTTGTTCCTCCGCGCGACTGGCATACAGGCCACGCACGTGCCCTTCCAGGGCAGCCAGCAGGCCATGGCCTCGCTGCTGGCGGGGGACATGGACTTTGCCTTTGACACCGCAGCCGTGGTGCTGCCGCAGATCCGCGCCGGCAAGCTGCGCGCCCTGGCCACCCCCTCACCCCATCGGCTGCCCTTGTTACCGGACGTGCCCACCCTGCAGGAGCTGGGCTACGACGGCCTGGTCACGGAAGGCTGGATGGGCGTGTTCGCCCCCGCGGGCACGCCTGCGGACATCGTCAAGACGGTGGCCACGGCCCTGGACAAGGTGCTGCGCGCGCCCGATCTGCAAGCCCGGCTGGGCGGACGTGGCGTCGCCGTGAGCGCGGCCGATGGTCCGCAGTTCGCTCGCAAGCTGCAGGACGAACTGGGAACCTGGCGGCGCGTGGCACGCCAGGCCAACGTGTCGCTGGATTGACGGACAGGAAACCCCCATGCCCATTGAAACCCACCGCATTTCCCGCCGCGATGCACTCGGCCTGCTGTCGGCACTGGCCATGGCAGCTGCGGGGCCCGTACGGGCCGCCACATGGGCGGAGCGCCCAGTGAGCCTTGTCGTGCCTTTCGCCGCCGGCGGCGGCACGGACACCTTGGCGCGGCTGATTGCGCAGCGGCTGCAGGGTCCGCTGGGCACGCCCGTGGTGATCGACAACCGTCCGGGCGCGAACGGCCTGATCGCCGCGCGCAACGTATTGCAGCAGCCTGCGGATGGCCACACGCTGATGTTCGGCAGCAATTCCACCCACGTCATCGCGCCGCTGGCATCCCGGCAGCCCGTGGCGCCGGGCAAGTCGATGCAGGACAGCTTCTCCATCGTCAGCGTGGTGGCCAATGCGCCGCTGGTGCTCGCCGTGCGCGCCTCCAGTTCCGCTCAGGATCTTGCGACCTTCCTGCGCGAGGCCGGGCAGAAAACGCTCAGCTACGGCAGCTTCGGCCCCGGCTCCTCGGCCCACCTGATGGGCGAGACGCTGGCGGAGTCGGCCGGCGTGCAACTGCTGCATGTCCCCTACAAGGGCTCCGCGCCCGCCCTCACCGATCTGCTGGGAGGCCAGGTGGATGCGGTATTTCTCACCGTCGCAGCGGTCGAGGGCATGGTGGCGTCGGGAGTCGTGCGGCCCCTGGCGATCACCGGGGAACGGCGCCTTCCCACCATGCCCGCCGTGCCCACCTTCGGGGAGCTGGGAGTTCGCGACATGGGCAACGCCGGCTGGTTCGCAGTGTTCGCGCCTGCCGGCACGCCCGCCACGGCGATCTCCTCGCTGGCAAAAGCCCTGCGCGACATCGTGGCGGATGCGTCAGTGCAGGCCCGCATGGTGGCGCTGGGGCTGGAGCCCGTACTGAGCACGCCGGAGCAGGCACTGGCCATCTGGCGCCGCTCGCTGTCGCTCGCCGCGCCCATTGTCCAGCGTGCGCGCATCGTGCTCTGAGCCTCTGCCGGCGAGGATCGCCAGGAGGCGCCGAACGCGCAGCGGCTACGGCGCAGCGCCGTAGCTGCGCGTGAGCGACTCGGCGATGCACACTGGCTTGTCGCCGCCTTCGCGCTCCAGCGTGGCCATCCAGGTCATCTGCACGCCGCCGGGTTCGGTGGGTTCCAGGGCCTGCAGCGTGAGGCGCGCCCGCACCCGGCTGCCGGCCGGCACGGGGGCGGTGAAGCGCACCCGGTTGAGGCCGTAGTTCACGCCCATCTGCGCGCCGACGATGGTGAAGGCCTCTTCGAAGAAACGCGGCAGCAGCGACAGCGTGAGAAAGCCGTGGGCGATGGTCGTGCCGAAGGGGCCCTTGGCGGCGCGCTCCGGGTCCACGTGGATCCACTGATGGTCGCCGGTGGCGCGGGCGAACAGGTCGATCTGCTCCTGGGTCACGGTGATCCAGCCGGTCACGGCCACTTCCTGGCCCACGCAGGCCGCCAGTTCGGCATAGCTTTGGAAGGTCTTCATGCGGCCACTCTAGCGCCGGGGCGCTGCATGGGGCTGTCGGGCGGGCGACAACGGGCGCAATGCCTCGCCCGGCGCCAGGGAAAGTTTCAGGCCGCGTCCAGCCAATCGCACAACGGCTGCCACTGCTCCAGGTCGCGCGCCACGCGGCCCGGGGCCACGTCGAAGAGCGTCAGCCCCTGCGCCGCCAGGTGGATGTAGTTCTGCGTGTCGCGCACGTAGCCCAGCACAGGCAGGTCCAGGCCCTGCACGAATTCCTGCAGGCGTTCGGCTGCCACGGTGCGCGCATCCACCCGCATGCCGACGAGGCCGATCTGCACGCGGCCAGCATGCCGGCTGCTGGCCAGGTCGTCGAGGAATTCGCGCGTGGC
Organism: Lampris megalopsis; assembly: GCA_022114975.2. NCBI lineage: Eukaryota > Metazoa > Chordata > Actinopteri > Lampriformes > Lampridae > Lampris > Lampris megalopsis. The sequence goes on along the minus strand of JAJHIY020000743.1, from coordinate 27,690 downwards.
GAAGATGTCGAAGACGCTGGGCTGCAGCGGCACGATGACCTTGTCGGCCATCTTGAGCACGTCCTTCAGGCGCCAGCCATGCAGGCCGGCGGGCGTGTCGAGCACCGCGTGCGTGGCGCCATTCGGCGGGCGGGTGATGAGGTCGGAAGCCAGGTCCCAGACGCCGATGGGCCGGGCCTGCGGTGGCCGCTGGCCCAGCCACAGATGGGCCGAGCGCTGGCGGTCCAGGTCGCCCAGCACCACGCTGTGGCCCTGGCTGGCGAAATAGCCGGCGATGTTGGTGGACAGCGTGGACTTGCCCACGCCACCCTTGGGATTGGCGACTACGACCACTGGCATGCAGGACTCCTAGGCAGGTTGTCGGTGCGGGAAAGCGGGTTGCAGTGGCGATGGTAGCGCGGGCCGGCGGACGCGCCACCGCCATCGAGGCGCATCCGGCCCTCACCCGCATTTGGCCTGGGCAATTGGCTATCCAAAAGATAGCACCCAACGATTCATCCGTGCTGCGCGCCGCGCTTGACGAAGAATAGCCCCGCCCCCACGGCCATCAGCAGGCCGCCGAACACCCGGTTCTGCGTGCGGGCCGCGCGCGGACTGCGCATGAGCCGGCGCAGCGCGCTGGCGCTGGCGGCATAGCCGTGCATGACGGCCAGATCGACCGAGACAGTGGTGGCCGCCATCACCAGCAGCTGAAGCCAGAGCGGCCGGGCATCGGTCATGAACTGGGGCAGCACTGCCACCATGAAGATGATGCCCTTGGGGTTGGTGGCGTTGGTGAGAAAGCCGGTCAACACCCGGCGCTGCCAGGGGCCGGCACCGGCCGGGGCGGCCTGCGCATCCTCTTGCAGCGCGGCGGCGCCGGCGGAGCGCCACTGGTTGAAGCCCAGGTAGATCAGATAGCAGGCACCCAGCGCCTTGACCACGCTGAAGGCCATCTCGGAGGCGATCAGCAGCGAGCCCACGCCCGCGCCGGCGACCACCAGGATCAGCACCAGCCCCAGCTGCAGGCCGGCGATGGTGGCGCTGGCCTTGCGCACGCCGAACGAAAGGCCGTGGCTCATTGCCAGCACGGCGCCGGAGCCCGGCGAGATGGCGATCAGGCACGACGCGGCGAGGAAGGCCATCCAGGTATGCAGGTCCATGGGAGAAAGCAGGAGAGCGAGAAGTAAAGGAAAAGGGCGCTGCGGCGCGCACGGCCGCCAGGCGCGCCGGCTCAGCCGGCGCCCGGCCAGACAGCCGATTCTAGAAGCGGCACCGCCCCACATCACCGCTGATTGCATGCAGAATAAGGCGGCAGCGCTTGTTCCGCATACGCATGCCGCTACATATTGCATAGCAACCGCGGCCCGCCTCCATGCGATGCTGCGCCCTACCCCCCGCTCGCAGCCACCTCACCGCCCATGCAACACGCCCCCACCTGGCTCACCTACGGATTCCTCTATCTGGCCGCTGCCGTGGTGGCCGTGCCCATCGCCCGCGCGCTGGGCCTGGGCGCCATCATCGGCTACCTGGCCGCGGGCATCGCCATCGGCCCCTGGGGGCTGGGCGCGGTCAGCAACGTGCAGGACATCCTGCACTTCGCCGAATTCGGCGTGGTGCTGATGCTGTTCCTGGTCGGCCTGGAGCTGCAGCCCAGCCGGCTCTGGAGCATGCGCCGGCCCATCTTCGGGCTGGGCACGGCGCAGGTGCTGGCCTGCGCGGCCCTGCTCTGGCTGGCGGCCTGGGCGTGCGGCGTGCCGTGGATCACCGCGCTGGTGGCGGCGCTGGGGCTGGCGCTCTCGTCCACCGCCATCGCGCTGCAGACGCTGGCCGAGCGCAACCTGATGCGCACCGACAGCGGGCAGAAGGCGTTCTCCATCCTGCTCTTCCAGGACGTGGCGGCCATCCCCATCCTGGCGCTGCTGCCGCTGCTGGGCGCGGCAGCGCTGGGGGCCGGAGGGGATGCGGCAGCCGCGCACCATTCGCCCGCCGACGTGGCACTGGAGGCGGCCAAGATCGTCGGCGTGGTGGCCGGTATCGTGCTGGGCGGGCGGCTGGCGCTCCGGCCGCTGCTGCGCTGGATCGCGCGCAGCAACACGCCCGAGATCTTCACCGCCGCCTCGCTGCTGCTGGTGGTGGGCATCGCCTACCTGATGGTGCTGGTGGGCCTGTCGATGGCGCTGGGCGCCTTCCTCGCCGGCGTGCTGCTGGCCGACAGCGAATACCGGCGCGAGCTGGAGGCCGACATCGAGCCCTTCAAGGGCCTGCTGCTGGGCCTCTTCTTCATGGCCGTGGGCATGTCGATCGACTTCGGCGTGCTGATGCGCTCGCCCGGGCTGATGGTGCTGGTGCTGGTGGGCTTTCTGGCCATCAAGGCCGTGGTGATCTACACGCTGGCCCGCGTCACCGGCACGCCCTACCAGGAGCGGCCGGTGTTCACTCTGCTGCTGGCCCAGGGCGGCGAATTCGCCTTCGTCGTCTTCCAGGCCGCGGCCACGGCAGGCGCACTGCCGTCCGAGACCGCCTCGCTGCTGATCGGCGCAGTGGCGCTATCCATGCTGCTGTCGCCGCTCTTGCTGGTGCTGATGGACCGGGTGCTGCTGCGCCGCTACGCCACGCTCAAGACCGAGGTGCCGGCCGAGGCCGAGATCTCCGAGCCGCAGCAGGCGCCAGTCATCATCGCGGGCTTCGGCCGCTACGGTCAGATCGTGGCCCGCACCATGCTCACGCAGGACATCGCCACCACCGTGCTGGACCACAGCGTGGAGATGCTGGAAGTGGCCCACACCTTCGGCTACCGCGTCTTCTACGGCGACGCCACGCGGCTGGAACTGCTGCGCATCGCCGGTGCCGCGCAGGCGCGCATCCTGGTGGTGGCGGTGGACGACGTCGAGCAGTCGGTCAAGATCGCCGCGCTGGCGCGCTCGCACTTCCCGCAGCTCACCGTGGTGGCGCGGGCGCGCAACCTGGCGCACTGGAACGCGCTGCGCGACCTGGGCGTGGAGCATGTCGAGCGCGAGCTGTTCGAGTCCAGCCTGAAGACCGCGCGCACGGTGCTGGAGCTGATGGGCGTGCCCGCGCAAGACGCGCTGCATGTGGCCGACCGCTTCCGCGCCCACAACATCGACCTGGCCAATCGCATGTATCCGCACCACAAGAACCGCGAGAAATTCATCGCCGTGGCGCGCCAGGGCCGGCAGCAATTGCTCGAACAGATGGCCAAGGAACGGGCCGAAGCCAAGGCCCGCGCCACACAGGAACACGGAATCGAGGAAGGAATTCACCGTAATGCAAATAATTCTCAATAGAATTCAATACGTGCCACGACCTTCCACGTAGCCGCATGCCTGGCTGCGTGCGGTGTCAGGAGCGGATGGCGCTCCCGTTTCCACCGCACGCATCCATCCATGCCTTCCACCCACTCTTTCTCTTCGTTCGCCCGTACGACGGCGCTCTTCAGCGTTCAATCCACCCCCCGCCGCCCTGGCACTGCTGCTGCCCGCTGGGCACTGACCCCGTTGGCTGTATGCCTTGCGCAGGCGGCGCTGGCACAGCAGCCCCCCCAGCCCGGACACACTGCGCCACAGCTGCAGGAAGTGCGCATCAATGCCAGCACCGAGAAGGACGTGGGCTTTGCCGCCATCGAAGCCCAGACCGCTGGAAAGGCGCCGATGCGCCGGCTGGAAACGCCGCAGTCCATCAGCGTGGTCACGCGCGAACAGATGGAGTCGCGCCAGATCACCAACCTGCAGCAGGCGTTGCAGACCGTGGCCGGCGTGAGCCCCGTCAACTACGGCCGGCGCGGCTTCGACGACGTCAATCTCCGGGGCTTCCGCTCCACCGAATCCATCCTCATCGACGGCCTGGTGCAGACCACCAGCATGTGGACGCGGCTGAACCCCTATGGATACGAGCGCTTTGAGGTGCTCAAGGGCGCCGCCTCGGTGCTCTACGGCCAGGTGCAGCCCGGCGGGATCGTCAACGCCATCAGCAAGCGCCCCAAGCGCGACGCCTTGAGCGAAGTGGGCGTGGAAGTGGGCAGCTACGGCCTGCGCACGCTGCAGGCCGACCTGAATCGCCCGCTCAACGAATCGGGCAAGGCCGCGTTCCGCATCAACGCCCAAGTGTCCAACAGCGACGATCCGACCGACTTCGTCTATCGCCGCGACCGCTGGATCGCGCCGTCACTGTCGCTGGACCTGGGGCCGCAGACTGACCTGGTGCTGTTCGCCACCTACAGCCAGAGCAACTGGCTGCGCCAGCAAGGCGTGACGCCCTACGGCACCGTGCTGCCCAACCGCAACGGCGCGGTGCGGACCACGCTCTTCACGGGCGACCCGGGCTTCGGCGGCTACGACATCGAGACCAAATCGCTGGGCTATGCGCTGGAGCACCGCTTCTCGCCCGCGCTCACGCTGCGCCAGAACCTGCGCTACGAAGCCGAGAGCGGCACCGGCAATCTGGTCGCCAACGCCGCGCTGCAGGCCAACCAGCGCCTGCAGAACCGCACCGCCACGCGCCAGTACATGGACGACGACATGCTGGCCACCGACACCTCGCTGCTGGCCCAGTTCGCCGCGCTGGGCGTGCAGCACCGGCTGGTGACGGGCCTGGACGCTCGCACCGGCAAGACCTGGCTGGGCCGCCGCAACTGCCGCATCGGCGCGCTGGACCTGTTCAACCCCGTCTATGGCATGACGGCCACCTGCCCCACGGGCTACTCCAACGATGCACCCGAGCGGCTCACCGTGGCGGGCCTCTACGCGCAGGACCAGATCAAGTTCGCCCCGCAATGGACCGCGCTGGTGGGCCTGCGCCGCGACTGGTCCAGAAACCGGATAGACGACCACGTGGCGCAGCAGCGAACCGTGCAGCGGGACGCCGCCACCACGCTCTCGGCCGGCCTGGTGCATGAATTCAAGCCCGGCTGGGCGGCCTACGTGAGCTACGGCGAATCCTTTCTGCCCGTGGACGGAACCACGGCGGACGGCAGGCCGTTCGCCCCCGAAACCGGCAAGCAGTGGGAAACCGGCCTGAAGTACGAGGCACTCGAACATGGCGTGACGGGCTCGCTCGCGCTCTTCGATCTCCGTCGCCGCAACGTGACCGTGAACGACCCCGTCAACAGCGGCTTCAAGATCGCCACCGGCGAGCAGCGCTCGCGCGGGTTGGAACTGGAAGTGGGCGCTGACCTTCGGCACAACCTGAAACTCACGGGCTCCTACACCTACATGGACGCCAAAGTCACGCAGGACACCGACCTCACCCTGGTGGGCCGGCCGGCGCTGCCCACGCCGCGCCACACGCTGGCGCTCTGGGCCACCTACAAGCTGCCGCAAATGCCGCAGGTCACGCTGGGCGCTGGCGGACGCTACGTGAGCGAGCAGCGCACCAGCTATTCCTTCAACCTGCCCGCCTACACCGTGGTGGATCTCTCGGTGGGCTACACCGGCTCCAACTACCGCATCACGGCCGGCGTCAAGAACGTGTTCGACCGGGCCTACTACGATGGCGCGATCAACGCCAACGTGATCTCGCCCTCGATGCCGCGCAACTTCAGCCTGGGACTGACGTACTTCTTCTGACCCGGAGGCGCCATCGCCTGACGCAGCGCAAAGAGGTGGTGCGCGAGAAATGGCAAACTCGCGTGCTCCAGCGGCGGGCCCGTCCCCCTGCCCGCCGCCACGCCACAGGAGCCCCCCGATGCCTGCCCACTCCAACAACAAATACTCGGCCACGCTACGCACGCTGCACTGGTCCATGTTCGCGCTCGTCGCGCTGGCCTACGCCACCATCAACCTGCGCGGCGCGTTCGAGCGGGGCAGCGAGCCGCGCCTGCTGATGCTGGAATCGCACTTCCTGCTGGGCATGCTGGTGCTGCTGCTGGTGGCACCGCGCCTGCTGGCGCGCTGGCACTCGCCGAAGCCGCCCATCACGCCGCCGGTCTCCGACCCGATGCGCATCGGCTCCCAGATCGGCCACGCGCTGCTCTATGGCTTCCTCTTCGCGCAGCCGCTGCTGGGCATGGCCTGCCGCCTGCTGGGCGGGCGCGGCATCGCCCTGCCCTTCACCGAGGCCGTCATTCCCTGGCCCATCGAATGGGTCAACAAGGAATGGTCCGGTGTGCTGGAAGAGGCCCATGAATGGCTGGGCACGGCCTTCTACTGGGTGATCGGCCTGCACATTGCGGCGGCGCTCTGGCACGCGTTCATGCGCCGCGACAACACGCTGCGGCGCATGTGGTGAGCCGGGCTTGCGGACCGGCGTAGGGCAACGTCAGTCCACGCTGGCGCCGGACTCCTTCACCACCTTGCCCCACTTCACGCTTTCCTTCTGGATGAAGGCGGCGAACTGCTCGGGCGTCTCGCCGGCGGCTTCGGCGCCCTGCTCTGCGAGCTTCTTGCTCACCTCGGGCTGGGCCAGCACCTTCACGATGGTGGCGTTGAGCTTGGCGACCACCGGCGCGGGCGTTCCGGCCGGCGCGAACATGCCGAACCATGAGGTGGCCTCGTAGCCGGGCACGCCGGCCTCGGCGATGGTCGGCACGTCGGGCAGTTCGGGCGAGCGCTTGGCGGTGGTGACGGCGATGGCGCGCAGCTTGCCCGAACGCACATGCTGGATGGCCGAGGGCATGTTGTCGAACATGATCGCGATCTGGTTGCCCAGCAGGTCCGTCACGGCCGGCGCGCTACCTTTGTAGGGCACGTGCTGCATGTCCACCTTGGCCATGCTCTTGAAGAGTTCGCCCGAAAGGTGGATGGAGCTGCCGCTGCCCGAGGAGCCGAAGTTGATCTTGCCCGGATGGGCCTTGGCATAGGCGATCAGCTCCTGCACCGTCTTGAAAGGCTGCGCGGGATTGGCGACCAGCAGGTTGGGCACGTTGGCCACGCGCGTGAGCGGCGCGAAGTCCTTGATCGGATCGAAGGGCATCTTCTTGTAGAGCGCCGCATTGATGGCGTGCGTGCCCACCGTGCCCATGAAGAGCGTGTAGCCGTCGGCCGGCGCCCGCGCGGCCAGCTGGCCGCCGATGTTGCCGCCCGCGCCGGCGCGGTTGTCCACCACCACCGGTTGGCCCAGCTCCGCGCCCATGCCCTGGGCGACGATGCGCGCCAGGATGTCGGTGGTGCCCCCGGCCGCGAAAGGCACGACGATGGTGATGGTCTTGCTCGGGAACGCACCTTGCGCCGCGGCCAGGCCGGGCAGGAGCGCGCAGGCGATTGCGGCGGTGCCAGCGGCGGCGATCAGGCCGCGGCGCAGGATCGGGGAATGGGAAAGGGTCATGGTTTGTTTCCTCTATCTCTTCTTCTATGGGGATGGCGATGCGGGGAGCGGCGGGCACCTGGCCCGCGCGTTCACTCCTGCACGATGGACGATGGGTGGTTGGCCAGCGGCGTCACCTTGATCTGCATGTAGGGAAAGAGCGGCAGGCCACTGAGCAGGGTGTGCAGCTCATCGTTGCTCGCCACATCGAGGATGCTGACGTTGGCGTACTCGCCCACCACGCGCCACAGGTGGCGCCACTTGCCTTCGCGCTGCAGCCGCTGCGAATATTCCTTTTCCTTGCGCTTGATCTCCTCCGCCACTTCGGGGGCCAGGGTGGTCGGGATCTGCACGATCATCTGAACCATGAACAGCATGGGTATCTCCTTCGGGGGTTGAGCGAAATTCGGGCGGCCGGGCCGCCTCTCGGGAAACTCAGAGATGCGGCCAGATCAGCATGGTGGCCGCGTAAATAGCGCCCACCAGCAGCATGGAAACCACGGTGTAGCCCATGATGTCCTTGAGCTTGAGCTTGGACAGCGCCAGCGCGGGCAGGATCCAGAAGGGCTGGACCAGATCGTTCCAGCCGTTGCCCAGCATCACCGACATGGCGGTCTGCGCCTGCGATGCGCCCAGCGTGCGGGCCGCGTCGATCATGAACGGGCCCTGCAGCACCCAGTGGCCGCCGCCCGAGGGCGCGAAGAAGTTGATGACGAAGGAACTGACGAAGCCCCAGAGCGGCAGCGTGGCCGCCGTGGAGATGTTCACGAACACGTGGGCGATGGACTCCACCAGCCCCGAGCCGTGCATGATCGCCATGATGCCGGCGTAGAACGGGAACTGCAGGATGATCCCGCCGATGGTCTTCACACCCTCGTTGACTTTCTCCACGTACTGCATCGGCGTGCCCAGCAGCAGCACGCCGAGGAACAGGATGAAGAAGTTGATCATGTTCAGGTCGAGGTTGCCGCCCTTGATGAAGTGCATCGCCACATAGGCCATGCCGCACAGGCCGATCAGCAGGCTCAGCAGGCGGCTGTGGTTCAGGCGCCAGGCCAGCGTCTTCTCGTCGCCCAGAAGGCCTTCGGCGCTGGCGGCGGGCTTGGCATCCGCCACGGTGGCCGGGTCCAGCTCGATCACGGTCTCGCCGCGCTGGGGGTGCATGGCGGCATTGAGCAGCGGCAGCGTAACCAGCACGGCCAGGCTGGTGAGCAGGATGGGTGCGGAGAAGATGGTCTGCGTGAGCGGGATCAGGCCCATGCTGCCCTCGAACGCGTGGCCCTTGGTGGAGATGAGCACCGGGATCGTCGCCGAGAAGCCCAGGCTGTACATCGTGAAGCCGGTATAGGCCGAGGCGATGATGAGCGGGTAGTGCACGCCCTTGACCTTCAGCGCCAGCTTGCGGGCCATGATGCCGCCGATCACCAGGCCGAAGCCCCAGTTGAGATAGCTGCCCACGCCGCCCACGATGGTCGCGACAATGATGGCCTGGCGCGGCGTCTGCACGCGCGCCGCGATGCGGTCGAGAAAGCGGTCCACGATGGGGGCGGTGGCCAGCACGTAGCCCATCACCAGGATCACCGCCATCTGCGTGGTGAAGGCCAGCAGGCTCCAGAAGCCCTTGCCCCAGTCCTGTACCACGGCATCGATCGGGCGGCTCTCCACGCCGAAGGCCAGGGCCATGGTCAGCAGCGTGAGCAGGATCGCGAAGACGAACGGATCGGGCAGGTAGCGCCGCATCAGTTCGGTGAAGAAGGCCGTGATTTTCGACATGGAGTTGTCTCTTTGGAGTTGTGTGGATTTCTGAGAAAGCGAAGGCGGATCCGGGGAACGAACGGCAGTCGTCAGACCCCGGCGACGCCTACCGTCATGCCGCCGCAGACATAGAGCACCTGGCCCGTGACGAAGCCGCTGCGCGCATCCAGCAGGTACGACACGGCATGCGCCACGTCATCGGGCGTGCCCACCCGCTTGACGGGCACCGCGTCGATGATGGCCAGCGTGCGCGGCGCATCGGGCGGGTTGGCGCGGTCGAACAGCTCGGTGCGGATGGGCCCCGGGCCGATGGCGTTGGCCGTGATGCCGTGACGGCCCAGCTCCAGCGCCCAGACCCGCGTCATGCCGATCAGGCCGGCCTTGGTGGCCGAATACGCGGTGCGCAGTTCCTTGCCCAGGGCGGCGCGCGAAGACATGTTCACGATGCGCCCGAACCCCGCGGCCTGCATGCCCGGCAGCAGCGCCTGCATGCACTGCAGGCTGCAGCGCAGGTTCAGCGCCACGGCCAAGTCGAACTGCTCCAGCGTCTGCTCCGCCGCCTCGGCGGGCACCACGATGCCCACGTTGTTGACCAGCCGCGTGATGGGGCCGCCGGCCAGTGCCTGCTGCAGCGCACGCGCCGTCTCCGCGGGATTGGACAGGTCGGCCTGGATGCCGCCCGGCACGTGATCGACCGCGCGGTCAATGACGACCGGCTCGTAGCCGTCGGCACGGCAGCGCTCGGCCGTGGCCGCGCCGATGCCGGCGCCGCCGCCGGTGATGAGGACGCGGTCGCGCACGGAAACGGAGGAGTTCATGGAAGTCTTTCTGGGCAACGGGAAACGCCAAAGGAGCGCGTGACACGCGCTACAGGTAGCACTGCCCGTCCACATAGGCCTTGCGCCAGCGCGTGAGCGTGACCCGCTCGAACAGGCCGGCCGCGTGGAACGGGTCGGACTCGATGAAGCGCTGCGCCTCCTCGCGCGAATCCAGCGCCACCACGTAGAGGCCCCCGCCCAGGTCCCGGCCGTCGTCGTCCAGCTTGGCGCCGCAGGCCAGCAGCAGGGCCTTGTGCTGGTCGAGGAACTCCAGGTGCGCGGCGCGGTGGGCCTGGCGCACCTGCTGGTAGCCGGGCTTGTCGAAGGTTTCGATGATGAAAGGCATGTCGGCTCCTTCAGGAAGGCAGAAAAGCAAAGGCGAAGGCCTGGGCCTGGCGACGCCGCAGCAGGCGCATCGAGGACTCACACCGTGGCAACGGGCGTCACGGGCGAGCCCACGGCGCCGGGCAGGTTCAGCGGCGGCGCCGTCAGCAGGAAGCGGTGGCGGCCGTGCCCGCGCAGCCAGCGCGCCAGCGGCGTCAGGTGCCAGAGCTCGCCCAGGTGGACGCCCAGCTTGAACAGGCAGTGCTCGTGCAGCGGCAGCGCGGCACAGCAGGCCGGGCCTGGGCGCGCAGGCAGGCCCTCGACGGCGTAGTTATCGGCGGCGAGGGCGGCGATCTGGCTGTCGGTGATCCACTGCAGCAGCTGCTCGTCGCGTCCGTCGAGCACCGCGCAGGCGCCTTGCAGCACGGCCGGATCGGGGTGGCGGCGCATGCCCAGCACCACATCGGCAAAGCCGGTGTGCAGGCAGACGATGTCGCCCGGCTCCACCGCCACACCGTCGGCTTCCAGCACGCGCATCAGCGTGTCGTAGCCGACCAGCGTGCGCGCGTCGCCCAGGTGGGCGCGCAGGTCGATCATCACGCCCCGGCCCTGCACACCGGTGCGGGCCATGTTCTCTATGCCCAAGGCATGCGCAGCCGAGGTGCTGGCGCCCGCGCGTGCCGTGGCTGGAACGCCCGTGTCGTCCAGGTGCTGCGGGCCCACGATATGGCGGCCGGCCGCATAGCCGTTGTAGTAAAGCGCTTCGGGCAGGCCGTCGCCGTTGGCGTCGAACATGGAACCGGCATGCGCCAGGCTGTCCCACTGCGTGGAGTACTGCAGGTACAGGATGGCCAGGTCGTCCGACATCACGTCGGTGCGGCCCGGCTCCAGTTCGGCCAGCAGGCAGTTGAAGTTGACCAGCCCGCGGCGCACGGACGGGCGCAGCACCGGCGGATGGCGGTTGGGGTTGAGCGCGCTGCCGCCGGGGTAATCCAGCGGCAGGCTGAGCGCGAAACTCAGTCCCTCAAGCACCTCCGCCACGCCCTGGCGCACCTTCTCGGGCGTGAGCAGGTTCAGTCGGCCCAGCTGGTCGTCGGGCCCGAAGTCGCCCCAGGTGGAGCCAGGCGGGCGCTGCTTCCAGCGAGGGTTCGTAGGCGGGGACGGTTCCATGGCGGCACTCCTTGCTAGGCGGCTTGCAGGAAGGCGGCCAGCGCGGCCTCGAAGGCCTCGGGCGCTTCGAGGTTCGAGAGATGCGAGGCCGGCACTTCGGCCAGCTGCGCGCCCGCGATGGCGGCCTGCATGGCCTGCGCGTCGGCCACGGTGGTCACCGGGTCGGCCATGCCGGCGATCAGCAGCGTGGGCACGGCGATGGCGCCGATGGCCGTGCGCAGGTCAGCCTGAGCCAGCGCTTCGCAGCAGGCGGCATAGCCTTCGGGCGGCGTGCCGGTGATCCAGCCCTGCGCGCGGCGCACCACGCCGGGCTGGGCGGCGGTGAAGGCTTCGGTGAACCAGCGCGCGGGCGCCGAGGCCGCCAGCTCGGCCATGCCGGCCGCGCCCTTCGCGCGCACCATGGCGGCGCGAGTGGTCCAGCCAGCGGCCGTGCCGATCCTGGCGGCGCTGTTGGCGACCACCAGGCGATCGAGCCGCTGCGGCGCGTTCACGCCCAGCCAAAGGCCGGTGAAGCCGCCCATGGAAATACCGCAGAAGCTGGCCTTGTCGATGCCCAGCGCATCAAGCAGCGCGACCACATCGCTGCCCAGCTGGTCGAAGGTGTAAGGCCCGGCCGAGGCCACGCTGGCGCCGTGGCCGCGCGTGTCGTAGCGCACCACGCGGTGGGTGCGGGCGAAGCGCTCGGCCTGGGCGTCCCACATCTCCAGCGTGGTGCCCAGCGAGTTGGAAAGCACCAGGGCCGGCGCATCGGCGGGCCCCTGCACCCGCACGCGGAAGCTGCCCGCGGTGGTCTTCAGCACTTCGTTCATCGACATGTCGGCGCCCCGCTCACACGCGTTCCAGGATCACCGCAATGCCCTGTCCCACGCCGATGCACATGGTGCAGAGCGCGTAGCGCCCGCCTGTGGCATGCAGCCGGTTGACGGCCGTGGTGGCCAGGCGCGCGCCGCTCGCGCCCAGCGGGTGGCCCAGGGCGATGGCGCCGCCCCAGGCGTTCACGCGCTCGTCGTCGTCTTGCAGGCCCAGCATGCGCAGCACGGCCAGGCCCTGGGCGGCGAAGGCTTCATTCAGCTCGATCACGTCGAGCTGCTCCAGCGTGAGGCCGGTCTGCGCCAGCACCTTCTGCGTGGCGGGCGCGGGGCCGATGCCCATCACGCGCGGCGCCACGCCGGCCGTGGCCATGCCGACCACCCGGGCCTTCGGCGTGAGGCCGTGCTTGGCGGCCGACGCTTCATCGGCCAGCAGCAGCGCGCAGGCGCCGTCGTTCACGCCGCTGGCGTTGCCGGCCGTCACGGTGCCGCCTTCGCGCACCACGCCCTTGAGGCGGGCGAGCGCCTCCAGGCTGGTGGCGCGCGGGTGCTCGTCCTGGTCCACCACGATGGCATCGCCCTTCTTCTGCGGGATAGTGACGGCGGTGATCTCGCGGGCCAGGTGGCCGGCCTGCTGGGCGGCCACGGCCTTGAGCTGGCTGGCCAGGGCCATGCGGTCCTGCGCTTCGCGCTCGATCCGGTATTCGTCGGCCACGTTCTCGGCCGTCTCGGGCATGGAATCCACGCCGTACTGCGCCTTCATCAGCTTGTTGACGAAGCGCCAGCCGATGGTGGTGTCATAGACCGCGTTGCTGCGGCTGAAGGCGGTTTCGGCCTTGGGCATGACGAAGGGCGCGCGGCTCATGCTCTCCACGCCGCCCGCGATCATCAGGCCGGCCTCGCCCGCCTTGATGGCGCGCGCCGCCGTGCCCACCGCATCCAGGCCGGAGCCGCACAGGCGGTTGATGGTGGCGCCGGGCACTTCCAGCGGCAGGCCGGCCAGCAGCGCGCTCATGCGGGCCACGTTGCGGTTGTCTTCGCCGGCCTGATTGGCGCAGCCGTAGAGCACGTCGGTCACCGCAGCCCAGTCCACGTTCGGGTTGCGCGCCATCAGCGCCTTGAGCGGGATGGCGCCCAGGTCGTCGGTGCGCACGCTGGACAGCGCCCCGCCGTAACGGCCAAAGGGCGTGCGGATGGCGTCGCAGATGAAGGCTTGCGAAGAGGTCATGGTGTCGTGTCTCCTTGAAGGGTTCAGACGCGGCGGATGGGCAGGCCCACCAGGCGTTCGAGTTCGGCGTGCTCCAGGCCGGGCACGGCGTCGATCAGCGCCAGCCCGTCGGGCGTGCAGGCCAGCGTGGCGAGGTCGGTGTAGATGCGCTTGACGCAGCCGATGCCGGTGAGCGGATAGCTGCATTGCGCCACCACCTTGGACTGGCCCTGCCTGGTCAGCAGATCCATCATCACCCAGGTCTGCTTGGCGCCGATCGCCAGGTCCATGGCCCCGCCCACGGCGGGAATGGCGCCGGGCTCGCCCGTGCTCCAGTTGGCCAGGTCGCCCGTGGCGCTGACCTGGAAGGCGCCCAGCACGCAGATGTCGAGGTGACCGCCGCGCATCATGGCGAAGCTGTCGGCATGGTGGAAATAGGCACCGCCCGGCAGCAGGGTGACGGGCTGCTTGCCGGCGTTGGTGAGGTCGTAGTCCTCCAGCCCCGCAGCCGGCGCCGGGCCCATGCCGAGGATGCCGTTCTCGCTGTGCAGGATGACCTCGCGGTCGGCCGGGATGTGGTTGGCGACCAGGGTCGGCTGGCCGATGCCCAGATTGACGTACGCCCCTTCGTGGATGTCCTGCGCCACGCGGCGGGCCAGCTCATCCTTACTACGCTTTTGATAGCTGCTCACGCTGGTTCCTTCTACGCTCAAGGCCGATTTCATGCCGATTTCTTGAAGCCCGCGGCCTGCGTGGCCGTGCGCTCGACGCGCACGATCTGGCTCACGAAGATGCCGGGGGTGACGATGGCCTCGGGGTCCAGCCCGCCCAGTTCCACGATCTCGTGCACCGTGGCGATGGTCTGCCTGGCAGCGGTGGCCATGACCGGGCCGAAGTTGCGCGCCGACATGCGGTAGGTCAGGTTGCCCCAGCGGTCGCCGCGCTCGGCCTTGACGAGGGCCACGTCGCCGTGGATGGGGTACTCCAGCACGTACTGCCTGCCGCCGATCTCGCGGGTCTCCTTGCCCTTGGCCAACTCGGTGCCGTAGGCCGTGGGGCAGAAGAAGGCGCCGATGCCGGCGCCGGCGGCGCGCAGGCGCTCGGCCAGGTTGCCCTGGGGCACCAGTTCCAGTTCGAGCTGGCCGGCGCGGTAGAGGCCGTCGAACACCTGACTGTCCACCTGGCGCGGAAAGCTGCAGATGATCTTGCGCACGCGGCCAGCCTTGAGCAGCGCGGCCAGGCCCGTCTCGCCATTGCCGGCGTTGTTGTTGACCACCGTGAGCTCGCGCGCGCCCTGCTCGATCAGGCCGTCGATCAGCTCGCCCGGAATGCCCGCCGTGCCGAAGCCGCCGATCAGCACCGTGGCGCCATCCTGGATGCCGGCCAGGGCCTGGGCGACGGAATCCGCAATCTTGTTGATCATGTCGTTGGAGAAGGGGGGGGAAGACGGGAGGGACAATCCGCCGGGCCGCCGCAACAGGCCGAGCCATTTGTTCGTATATCGAACATTTGTTCGTATAATGAATTCTAGGACCATTCCCCATGGATGACACCCCCTCTTCGACTAGTGATAACCCTAGACCGGGCGACAGCTATGTGCAGTCGTTCGCGCGCGGGCTGGAGGTGATTCGCTCGTTTAGCGCCGCCGCCCCCCAGCAGACGCTGAGCGAAGTGGCCGCCGCCTCCGGCCTCACACGCGCCGGCGCCCGCCGCATCCTGCTCACGCTGCAGACGCTGGGCTATGTGGAAAGCGACGGCCGGCTGTTTCGCCTGACGCCGCGCATCCTCGACCTGGGCTTTGCCTACCTCTCGTCCATGCCCATCTGGGATCTGGCCGAGCCGACCATGGAAGCGCTGGTGGACCAGCTGCACGAGTCGTGTTCGGCCGCCGTGCTGGATGGGCGCGACATCGTCTATGTGCTGCGCGTGCACACCCACAAGATCATGAGCACCAACCTGGGCGTAGGCTCGCGCCTGCCGGCCTTCTGGACTTCGATGGGCCGCATGCTGCTGGCCGGCCAGAGCGACGACCGGGTGCAGGCCCTGCTGGACGGTCTGCCGCGCCCGGCCCTCACCCCCCACACGCGCACCAGCGACGAGGACCTGCTGGCCGCCGTGCGCCAGGCCCGCACCCAAGGCTGGTGCCTCATCAATCAGGAGCTGGAGGAAGGCCTGATCTCCATCGCCGCCCCGCTGCGCAACCGCGCTGGCGAGACGGTCGCAGCGCTCAACATCAGCGGCCAGGCCAACCGCACCAGCGCGGAGATGATGCAGACCCAGTTGCTCCCCCACCTGCTCAAGGCGGCGGAAACCATTTCGCGGCTGCTGGGCACGCGGCGGCGCTGATCATTCCTGCCCGCGGAATGGCCTGAAATCCCGGTGGCGGTCGTGAAGGCGGCAGTGCAAAAGACTCACCATCGCCCTACCGTTGAACGCTGATCTGAGCAAGCAGGGTGACAACTTGTCACAATCCGCACTTCCTCCGTCCTCCGACCCTCCACGTCACTAGCGCCCCTACCATGAAAAACCTCAAACTGGGCCCACGCCTCGGGCTGGGCTTCGCCCTCGTGCTTGTTCTCATGGCCCTGGTCACTGCACTGAACCTCGTGCGGCTGGGCCAGCAGGACAGCGTCTCGCAGAACCTCGTCGCCGAGATCTACCCCAAGGCCAACACCAGCCAGCAGCTGTCCTACGTGACGCTGGACCTCTCCCGCGTCGTACGCAACATCATCATCCTGAGCGACGAAGCGGAAATGGCACAAAACAAGGCCGTGATGGACAAGACCATCGCGCAGACGGCCGACTACATCGCCACGCTGGAACAGCTGGCCGATACGTCCGAGGAGCGCGCGCTGATCCAGGACATCAAGACCCACAGTGCGGCCTTTATCGCTTTCAGCAAGGACGTGGCCGAGCTGGGCTTGCAGAACAAGAACACGGAGGCGCAGCAGCTGCTGTTCAGCCCGCGCTATGCCACCCAGGGCGCCTATCTGGCCAGCCTGAAAAAGATGGTGGACTTACAGGAAAAGAACATGAAGGAAGGCGGTGCCGCTGCGCACACGGCCTACCTGCAAGCCCGCACCATGGTGCTGGTCGCCTCTTTCATCGCGGCGCTGATGGCCGTGGGCTGCGCCATCGTCATCACCCGCTCCATCACCCGCCCTCTGCAGGAAGCCGTCGACGCCGCCGACCGCGTGGCCGACGGCAACCTGAGCGTGCCGATCCACACCGACGCCCGCGACGAAACCGGCGCACTGCTCAAGGCGCTTCAGCGCATGCAGGACAACCTGGTGAACACCGTGCGCACGGTGCGCGGCAATGCCGAGAGCGTGGCCACAGCCAGCGCCGAGATCGCACAGGGCAATGATGACCTCAGCCGGCGCACCGAACAGCAGGCGTCGGCCCTGGAGGAAACCGCTGCCTCCATGGAGCAGCTGGGCGGCACCGTGCGCCAGAACGCCGACAACGCCCGCCAGGCCAGCCAGCTGGCGCAGGAGGCCAGCGATGTGGCCGTCAAGGGCGGCGACGTGGTGAACCAGGTGGTGGACACCATGAAGGGCATCAACGAAAGCTCACGCAAGATCAGCGACATCATCTCGGTGATCGACGGCATCGCCTTCCAGACCAACATCCTGGCGCTGAACGCGGCGGTGGAAGCCGCCCGTGCAGGCGAGCAGGGCCGCGGCTTCGCCGTGGTGGCCAGCGAAGTGCGCAGCCTGGCGGGCCGCTCCGCCGACGCAGCCAAGGAGATCAAGGACCTCATCAGCACCAGTGTCGAGCGGGTGGACCAAGGCACGGCCCTGGTCGATCAGGCCGGCCACACGATGCAGGAAGTGGTGGCCTCGATCCGGCGGGTGACCTCCATCGTCGGAGAAATCAGCGCCGCCAGCCGCGAGCAGAGCGAAGGCGTGGGACAGGTAGGCGAGGCCATCTTGCAAATGGACCAGGCCACCCAGCAAAACGCCGCGCTCGTCGAAGAAAGCGCCGCCGCCGCTTCAGGCCTGCGCACGCAGGCCCATCAACTGGTCCAGGCGGTGGCTGTGTTCCAGCTCGCCCAGGGCAGCGGTAGCCACGTGGCGGCACCGTCGCCCACCCCGGCAGCGCAGCACTCGCCCGGCAGCACGGCCGCGGCAACGCCGGCGAAGTCCGCCAAGCTGGCCGCAGCGCGCCTGACGTCCGCCCCCGCGCCGGCCCGCAAGGCAGCATCCCCATCGGCAGCCCCCTCGCCGGCGCCCGTGGCCGCACCGGCCGCTCCATCACAACCGCGCCCGGCCCTGGCCCCTGCGACCCCCAAGCCGGCGCCCGCCGCCACCGCCGGCAAGAAGCACGACGACGACGACTGGGAAACCTTCTGATCCCGGCATGGAATGCGCCCGTCCCCGGCAGCCGCGCTGCCGGGGACAGCCACAGCCCATGCTACGCTGACCGCCATGTTCAATCCCTCTCAAGCCGACGTACGGCGCTTTTTCTGCAGCGTGTACGCCAAGGACCGGGCCGGCCAGCCCATGGAAGCGATCGAGACGCTCGCCAGCCTGTGGATTGCGGAACACCCGGAGTACCACGCCGACCTGGCCGACGTCGATGCGGCGCTGGCCCGCAACTACGACGAGACACCGGAGCGCACCAACCCCTTTCTGCACCTGTCCATGCATCTTTCCATTAGCGAGCAGTGCAGCATCGACCAGCCCCGGGGCATCCGCCAGGCGGTCGAACTGCTGGCCGCTCGGCTGGATTCGCTGCAGGACGCCCATCACGCCGCCATGGAATGCTTGGGCCAGATGCTGTGGGACAGCCAGCGTTCGGGCCGCCCTCCCGACGGCGACGCGTACGTCGCCTGCGTCCAGCGGCGCGCCACGCGCGATTGACCGCAGCGGCCGAAACGCCGCCCAAGTTGCTCATCATTTCATAGCACAATGACGCCATTGCAAAAGCGCTGCAAGCCTCAAAGATGACTCAACTGGACTCCCCATCCACCGCCGGCGGAACACCCCTGCGTGAAGCCGGCGTGGCACGCTGATGCATCCCCGCCGCTGGCAGCCATCGCTGCGCCTGGCCATCGCCCTCCCGATGGCATTGCTGTTCGCCGGCACCGTGGGGTTGATGGCAATCAGCCAGCACCAGCAGGTGCAGAATCTGATCGATCAGGAGAGCATGCGGCTGCTCAACGCCATCACCTCCACGGCGAACAGCCGCCTCTCCAGCTATCTCGACGGGCCGTTCCAGGCACAGCGCACGATGGCGGACGCGATCTCGCGCGAAGACCTCTACCGCCCCGGCGACATGCGCCACATAGCGAGCTACCTGATGGATGCCGTCTCGCGGCGCTATGCGGAGTACACACAGATCGGCGTGATGGGCTTCGGCGGCCGGGATGGCAGCTACGTCGCCGTGCGCCGGGCCGATGGCCTGCAACTCATCGAACAGGACCGCACCACCGGGGGGCGCCTGAACATCTACCGGGATGCCGACCCCCGGCATCTGTCTCGCTCCATCGAGGGCTTCGACCCCACCCGCAGGCCGTGGTATGTGGCGGCGACGCAGTCCGGCCGCTCCATCTGGTCGCCCATCTACACCACGATCAGCACGCAGGGCGATGTGATCCTGTCCGCCACCACGCCTGTAGTGGTGGGTGGAGAGACCATCGGCGTGGTGGGCGCCGATGTCCGATTGGATGCGCTTCATCAATTCCTGCATGACGAGCCGCTGCGCGGCAACGGCATCATCTTCATTACCGAGCCCGACGGCCTGCTGGTGGCGCAGAGCGAACCGGAGCCCGTCATGGGCGAGCGCACCGGCTCATCACCGCTCGCGCCGCGCACCCGGCGGGCCGCTGCCGCCAGCGCCAACCCGCTGATCCAGGCCGCGGCATCGCATCTGGCCGCTGCCACGCACGGCGACGCCACCTTCAGCATCCAGCAGGACGGTGCTGTGTATTTCGGCCGTGTCAGCCGCTTCACCGGCGCCCCCGGACTCGACTGGCGCATCGTTGTGCTGCTGCCCGAGTCCGACCTGCTGGGCAACACGCGCACCCAGTTGCGCTACCGTACGATGGCTGCGGTGATGGGGGCCGTTCTGGCCCTGCTCGCAGCGCTCTGGGCTGTGCAGCGGGTGTCCCGCCCCATCCTGCAGACGGCCGAGGCCGCGAACCGGCTGGCGCAGGGCGACTGGTCGGCCGTGCCCGTCGACCGGGACTGGTTGCGGGAAACCGCCGCCCTCTCGCAGGCCTTCAACGGCATGGCCTCGCAGCTGCAGCAATCCTTCGGGCAATTGCGCGATCAGCTCATGACCGACCAGCTCACCCGACTGCTGACCCGCCGCGGCCTGCTGGAGCGGGCAGACTGGCACGGCGAGCGCACCGTGGCCCTCACCCTGCTCGGGCTGGACGCCTTCCGCGCGCTCAACGACAGCGTGGGCTTCGGCACCGCTGACCGCCTGCTGCAGGCAGTGGCGGACCGGCTGCGCAGCCGTTTGCCCGAGCCGCTCTTGATCGCACGCACCGCCGGCGACGAGTTCGCGGTGCTGCACCTGGGCGTGGAAGGCCTCTCGGAACAGGCCATCGGCAAAGCCGTGCTCAATCTCTTCGCCATGCCGTTCACGGCAGGCGACGACGAACTGCAGATCAGCGCATCGGCGGGCGTGGTGGCAGGGCCGCTGCACAGCGCCGACTTGCCGGAATGGCTGCGCCGCGCCAGCATCGCCCTCGGCGAAGCCAAGCGCGGCGGCCGCAACCAGTGCGTAGTGTTCGAGGCCCCGATGATGGAGCGCTCGCTCGAACGCTCAAGCCTGCTGACCGAGCTGCGCCAAGGCCTCGACCGGGAGCAGCTGGTGGTGCATTACCAACCACTCATCGACCTGCCCACAGGCCGCGTGACCGGCGCCGAAGCACTGGTGCGCTGGAACCATCCCATTCGCGGGCTGGTGCCCCCCAACCTCTTCATTCCCCTGGCCGAAGAGTCCGGCCTGATCCTGCCGCTGGGCGAATGGGTGCTACGCCACGCCACGCGAGCGATTGCCGAGCGCCTCGGCACGCTGCCTGCCGACTTCAACCTGCACGTGAACGTATCGGCACGGCAGCTCATCCAGTCGGACTTCACCGCACGGCTCAAGCAGGTGCTGCGCTCCAGCGGACTGCCCGCCGGCCAGCTCACGCTGGAACTGACCGAGTCGCTCAGCATCGGCGATGGCGACACGGGTACACGCGCGCGGCTGGCGGCCATCCGCGCCATGGGCGTGAAGATCGCCATCGACGACTTCGGCACCGGCTACTCGTCCCTCGCCTATCTGAACGACCTGCCGCTCGACTGCCTCAAGATCGATCAGCGCTTCGTGCGCACGCTGCTGCAGTCGCCGCAGGACGCGGCCATCGTGGCATCAGTGCTCAGCCTCGCCCGCGGCCTGGGCGTGCCGGTGGTGGCCGAAGGCGTGGAAACCGAGTCGCAGGCAGAGGCCCTGCGCGGCATGGGCTGCGACGCCGCCCAGGGCTACTGGCTGGGACGTCCGGTCCCTTTGGATGCACTCAACCTCGCATCGCGCACGATCGGCCCGCAGCCGGGCAAAGACAGGGCCGACCACGACACCGCCGCCTGAGGCGGCCCGAGGGCGTCAGACGCCCCACACGCCAGAAAGAAAAAAGAAAAGGCCCGGTAGATCCGGGCCCTGGAAAGACAGGTGGCTGGGCGGCCGCGAAGACCGTATCTCAGCGAAAGCGCGGCTGCGGCACTACCTGGAGATCGCCATCCAGCGAAGCGATGTAGCCCGCCATCGCCTTGAGCTCGGCATTCGTGAACTGCTTGGCGACGCCGGCCATGACGGCGTTGGAGCGCCCCACCTTCGGGTTCTTCTCGGTCTTGTACGCCTTCAGCGCCACGTAGAGATAGTCGGCATGCTGGCCGGCGATCTTGGGATAGGAGGCATTGATGGGCTGCGCGAAGTTGGCGCCGTGACAGGACACGCAGGCACCCTTTTGCAGCAACGCGGCCACCTGGGCACTGGGTTCGCGGCCGGGCCGGGGCGGCGGCGCGGCATGGCCCACGGACTGCCCTGCGTAGTAGGCAGACACATCGGCGATGTCCTGTTCGGAAAGCGAGTCGGCGATGCCGCGCATGGTGGGATGGCGGCGGTCACCCTTCTTGTAGGCGTCGAGAGCGGAGGCGATGTAGGCCTCGCCCTGGCCCGAGATCATGGGCACCTTGTAGACCTCGGGAAAACTCGCCTGGTAGCCCGGGATGCCGTGGCAGCCGATGCACATGGCCACCTTCTTGCTGCCGGCCTGCACGTCGCCCTTGGCAGCCTCGGCCAGCGCCACACCCGTCGCACACGCGACAACCAAGCCGAATACCGTGTTCCGTGTCTTGTTCATTTTGCGCGCACAATTCCGTGGGTGGTTGTCTCTCTAATGAGCAGAAATTATAGGAGGGGGTCCCCAGCTCCCTTTATCAACGATTACCCTATTCACGGCCCATGAAATTCCAAGGTTCCGAGAGTTACGTCGCCACCCAAGACCTGAAACTGGCGGTCAATGCCGCCATCACGCTGCAGCGCCCGTTGCTGGTCAAGGGAGAGCCCGGCACTGGCAAGACCATGCTGGCCGAAGAGGTCTCGCGCGAGCTGGGCCTGCCGCTGCTGCAGTGGCACGTGAAGTCCACCACCAAGGCGCAGCAGGGCCTCTACGAGTACGACGCGGTCAGCCGCCTGCGCGACAGCCAGCTGGGCGATGCCGACAGCAGCGAGCGCGTGAAGGACATCCGCAACTACATCGTGCAGGGCGTGCTGTGGCAGGCCTTCACCGCCGATCAGCCGGTGGCCCTTCTGATCGACGAGATCGACAAGGCCGACATCGAATTCCCGAACGATCTGCTGCGCGAGATCGACCGCATGGAGTTCTATTGCTACGAGACGCGCGAACTCATCCGCGCCAAGCACCGGCCACTGGTGTTCATCACGTCGAACAACGAGAAGGAGCTGCCGGACGCATTCCTGCGCCGCTGCTTCTTCCACTACATCAAGTTCCCTGACGCGGACACCATGCGCCAGATCGTGGCAGTGCACTTCCCCACGCTCAAAGGCGAGCTGCTGGCCGTGGCGATGAAGACCTTCTACGACGTGCGCGCCCTGCCCGGCCTGAAGAAGAAGCCCTCCACCAGCGAGCTGATCGACTGGCTCAAGCTGCTCGTGGCCGAAGACATCCCGCTCGCCGCGCTGCAGAGCGCCGACCAGAAGGTCGCCGTGCCGCCGCTGGTGGGCGCGCTGCTCAAGAACGAGCAGGATGTGAGCCTCTTCGAGAAGCTGGTCTTCATGAACCAGCGCAACCGCTGACAGCGCCAGGAACACGCCGTGGCAGCAGCTGCTTTCGTCGAACCCGTCACGCTGGAGGGCCGCGGCGTGCGCCTGGAACCGCTGTCGCTAGAGCACGAGGCCGGCCTGGCCGCAGCCGCCGCCGACGGCGCGCTCTGGAACCTGCGCATCACCTCGGTGCCCGAGCCCGAGAACACGCGCGCCTACATCGAAACGGCGCTGCAGGGCCGCGCCGACGGACACCGCTTCGCCTTCGCGGTGCTGGACGATGCCTCCGGCCGCGTGCTGGGCACCAGCAGCTACCACGACATCGTGCCGGCCCTCCAGCGGCTGGAGATCGGCTGGACCTGGTATGCGAAGAGCGTGCAGCGCACCCACGTCAACACCACGGCCAAGCTGCTGCTCATGGCGCATGCCTTCGACACGCTGGGCTGCCACGTCGTGGGCTGGCGCACCGACAACTTCAACTTCGCCTCGCAGCGCGCCATCGAGCGCCTGGGCGCCAGAAAGGACGGCGTGCTGCGCGGCCACGCGCTGCGGCGCGACGGCACCATCCGCGACACCGTGATGTACAGCATGCGCAGCGGCGAATGGCCCGAGGCCCGCGCCCAGCTGCTCTATCTTTTGCAGCGCCACGCCCAGGCCTGACGCGCGCAAGCGGCCATCCAGATCCTTGAACACCAGGAAGCACCGGGCATGCTGATCGACTTCTTCTACACGCTGCGCGCCGCCGCGCTGCCCGTTTCGGTGAAGGAGTACCTGACACTGCTGGAGGCCCTGCAGGCCGGGGTGGTGGGCCCCCGCTCGGACGACGGCTGGAGCCTCGACGACTTCTACCATCTGGCCCGCACCGTGCTGGTCAAGGACGAGAAGCACTTCGACAAGTTCGACCGGGCCTTCGGCGCCTACTTCAAGGGCGTGGAGATGGTGGCCGACTTCCGCAAGGAGATTCCGGCCGACTGGCTGCGCCAGGTGCTGGAGCGCGAGCTCACGCCCGAGCAGAAGGCCGCCATCGAAAAGATGGACTGGGACGAGCTGATGGAGACGCTGAAGAAGCGCCTCGAAGAGCAGCAGGAGCGACACGAGGGCGGCAGCAAGTGGATCGGCACCGGCGGCACCAGCCCCTTCGGCCACGGCGGCTACAACCCGCAGGGCGTGCGTATCGGCGGCCCCGGCAAGAACAAGAGCGCGGTCAAGGTCTGGGACCAGCGCGCCTACCGCGACTACGACGACACGCAGGAGCTGGGCACGCGCAACATCAAGATGGCGCTGCGCCGACTGCGCCGCTTCGCGCGCGAAGGCAATGCGCTGGAGCTGGATCTGGACGACACCATCCGCAGCACGGCCGCCAACGCGGGCTACCTGGACATCAAGATGATCCCGGAGCGCCACAACAACGTGAAGCTGCTGCTGCTCATGGACGTGGGCGGCACCATGGACGAGCATGTGCAGCGCGTGGAGGAGCTCTTTTCCGCCGTCAAGAGCGAGTTCAAGCACCTGGAGTTCTATTACTTCCACAACTGCGTCTACGACTTCATGTGGAAGAACAACCGCCGCCGCTTTGCCGAGAAGTTCCCGACCTGGGACATCATCCGCAAGTACAACAAGGACTACAAGCTGGTCTTCGTGGGCGACGCGACCATGAGCCCCTACGAGATCCTGCAGCCCGGCGGCAGCGTGGAATACAACAACGAGGAAGCCGGCGCCGAGTGGCTCTCGCGCCTGCTGCATGCCTTCCCGCGCCATGCCTGGATCAATCCCGAGCCCCAGGGCGTGTGGCAGTACCGCCAGAGCATCGCCATCATCCAGCAGATCCTCGGCCAGCGGATGTTCCCGCTGACCCTCAAGGGCCTGGAGGAGGCGATGCGGCTCTTGTCGAAATAGTCCTACGGGCGGGATGGAAGCCCGAGGGCGCGGCGCAGCACGTTAAGCTGACACCATGCGCCACCATTCTTCGGGCTCCCTTTCTTGAAAGCACTTCTCTCCACCGCATTGCGACGGCCCTGCCTCATGCTCCGCCGGTCCTTGCTGCTGCCGTTGATCTGCGGGGTGCTGGCGCTGCAGGGCTGCAGCCTGCTGCCGGGCGGCAAGAAGGACGATGCCGAGAGCGACGCGAACGCCACGCAGACGCTGGGCGATGCCAACGCGCCCGACGCCTTCTCCCTCCAGGTGCAGGCTCCCAAGGACATCGCCGAATACCTCACGCGGTACATGGAGCTGCAACGCTACCGCAAGCTGCCCGGCCTGCAGGCGAGCGAACTGTCGCGCCTGCTGGGCGCGGCCGACACCAACGCGCGTAACCTGCTGGGCACGATGGGCTATTTCAGCCCCACCAGCACCATCGAGATGCGCGAGAGCACCGCACCCGATGAGCCGCCGCGCACCATCACCGTGACGGTGGCTCCCGGGCCGCGCACCGTGGTGCAAAGCGCTGACATTCGCTTTACCGGCCCAAGCGCCGATGCCCCCCGCTTCTCCAACCGGCGCGCGAGCATCCAGCGCAGCTGGTCGCTGCCGCCCGGCCAGCCCTTCACGCAAGAAGCCTGGGACAGCGCCAAGTCGCAGGGCCTGCGCCAGTTGCAGACGCGGCGCTACCCCACCGCTCGCGTCGATGCGAGCCGCGCCGAGATCGACGCCGACAAGAGCGAAGCCAAGCTCTCTGTCACCTACGACCCCGGCCCTGCCTACCGTTTCGGCCCGATGCGCGTGTCGGGCAGCGAGCGCTACGACCCCGATGGCGCACGACGCATCGCCCGGCTTCCCGTCGGCTCCGACTACAGCGAATCGGCGCTGCTCGACGCCCAGCAGCGCCTGGCCAGCAGCGGTTATTACGACGCGGTGTTCCTCTCGCTCGACACCGATGGCAACGACCCGCAGGCCGCGCCGGTGGTCGCCCAGGTGCGCGAGGCGCCGCTGCAGAAGGTCGTCTTCGGCGTGGGCGTTTCCACCGACAGCGGCCCGCGCCTGAGCCTGGACCACGTCCACAACCGCATGCCCTGGCTGGGCTGGCGTGCCGTCAGCAAGCTGTCGGTGGACCGCAAGAACAAGCTCGCTTCCACCGAGTGGACGGCGCTACCGGAAGAATCCGGCTGGCGCTGGTTCACCGGCGCACAGGTGCAGCGCGAGACCACGGGCAGCTACGAGGTCAACAGCGGCCGGGTGCGAGGCGGCCGCACCAAGAGCACCGACCGCATCGACCGCAGCTACTTCCTGCAGTACGACATCGCCAAGAGCCAGGGCGAGAGCGCCCCGCCCTCCAGCTCGGCGGTCAGCGCCAATTACGGCTGGACGGGCCGCTACTTCAACAACAACACCGCTCCCACGCGCGGCTGGGGCCTGGGCGCCGAGCTGGGCGTGGGCACCACGCTGCGGCCCGAGCGCGACCCCTTCATCCGCGCTCTGCTGCGCTGGCAAGGCTTCGTGCCGCTGGGCACGGTGGACATGGGCGAGGGGATCAAGCGCGGCAGCCGGCTGTCGCTGCGCGCCGAAGGCGGCGCCGTTCTCGCCCGCCAAGGCGCCAACATCCCCGTCACCCAGCTGTTCCTGACCGGTGGCGACACCACCGTGCGCGGCTACGGCTACCGCAAGATCGGTGCGCGCACCGACAACGACACGCTCTACGGCGGCCGCTACATGACCGTGGGCAGCGTCGAATGGCAGCGCCCCATCGAACTGCGCGGCAACCGCACCGACTTCGAGAGCGCCGTCTTCATCGATGCCGGCGCCGTGGCCGACCGTGTGGGCGAGCTGCAGCCCCGCGTGGGCGTGGGCGCAGGCCTACGCTGGCGCAGCCCGGTGGGCCCGCTGCAAGCCGACGTGGCCTATGGCGTGAAGACCCAGGAGGTGCGGCTGCACCTGCGGCTGGGCTTCAGTTTCTAATCCATCATCTTTTTTCCCGGACCAGGCGTGCGCGCCGACACCCGCATGGCCACACACCAGACACCGAACCCCTACGCTGCCGCCGTGGCGCCCCGGCCCCCGCCGCGTCAGCGCCGCGGCTGGCGCATCGCCGGCTGGACCATCGCCGCCCTGTTCGCACTGCTGGCCGTCGTGCTTGGCGGCGCCTGGTGGTGGGCCGGCAGCGACACCTCGCTTGCCGCCGCCCTGAGCCGCGCTGCCCGCTACCTGCCCCCCGGCCAGACGCTGGAGAGCCGCGACGTCACCGGCTCGCTGCGTGGCGGCGGGCGCATCGGCTGGCTGCGCTGGAGCAGCCCGGGCCTGGCCGTGGAAGTCGATGACGCACGCATCGGCTGGCGCCTGGCGCCGCTGGTGCTGGGCCGCCGGGTGCAGCTGGGCGAAGTGCATGCGGCGCGCGTGCAGATGATCCCGCAGGCCACCGAAAAGGCCGCCGGCCCCGTGCAGCCGCTGCAAAGCCTGCCGCTGCCCGTGCAGGTGGACCTGCCCTTCCGCATCGACCAGCTGGTGTGGTCCCCGCCCACATCCAAGCCGCTCCACATCGCTCAGCTGGCGGGCCGCTACGACTACGACGGCAGCCGCCACCAATTGGTGATCGAGAACATCGACATCGCCCAAGGCAGCTACTTCGGCCGCGCCACGCTGGGCGCGCAGGCACCCATGCCGCTCGACGCGCAGCTGAACGGCAAGGTCCGCACCGCCCCACCCGGCGGCGGCGCAGAGCTGGAGGCCACGGTTCACGCCACCGTGCAGGGCACGCTGGCCACGGAGGCCGCGCGCCTGCAGGTGGCAGCGCAGCTGCGCTCGTCGCTCGGCGACGGCGATGCGGCCCCACCAGCATCGGCAGCTGCGGCACGCGCCGCAGAGCCGGCACCGCGCAAGGACCGCTCCTCGCGCAAGACCGCAACGGCAGCCGCACCCGTGCTGCCCGCCGAGCCCATGCAGGCCGACGTGCAGGCCCAGATCGCCCCGTGGGCACCGCAGCCGCTGCTGCAGGCCCAGGCCGCCCTGCGCGCGCTGGATCTGGCCGCGATCTGGCCACAGGCCCCCGTCACCCGCCTGAGCGGCGAGGTGCGCGCCGAGCCCACGGCCGCCACCTCCGCGGGCCCCGCCGTGGGCAACGCTGCGGCCGCCGCCGCCACAACATCGTCGTGTCGTG
>JAJHIY020000740.1:0-80451 GCA_022114975.2 Lampris megalopsis | reverse complement strand
CTGCCTGGCTGGCTGGCTGGCTGGCTGGATGCAGTGCTGTGATCAGGAGCCTTGATAACTCACAGTGCCTGGATTGCTTTTGTCAGATGAATACATGATTGATTAAAAGAACAAGGCTTGATGACAGGAAGTAGTTATTTGCAAGCCGTGTACACACACACATGTACACGCATACACCGGACACATGCAGATACGTACACATCATCCAACACACTCACAACATGCACATGCATGGCTAACATGTACTGTATGTACAATACAGGAAGCAGCTGAGCCTGCATTTTACTGCAATTTGATCACACATTCTATCACATGCACACACAGGTATAAGTACACATGTACACACACACACACACACACCACACACGTGTGTATATATATATATATATATATATATATAGCAGCAAATTCAGGGGACAGTCTGGGACTGTTGCCACAGCCGGGACACGAACCCATATCTCCTGCACCGCGGGCGACAACGTTAACCAGTCCACTAACGGGTCCAACCCATTAGCCAAGGGCTACCGAGCCTATTCATCCGTCATCGTTACAATATATATATATATATATATATATATATATATATATATATATATATATATATATATATATATATATATATATATATATATATATATATATATATATATATATATATCAATACTGATACAGGACAAAACAGTTTTAATACATTGCAGTACAGGCCTGTGTCGTGCGTCGTGCACTCAGCTGAGCACTTATAACAACACCAATGACGGTTTTGGGGGAAAATAAATAAATAAATAAATAAATAAATATATATATATATATATATATATATATATGTGTGTGTGTGTGTGTGTGTGTGTGCGTGTGTATTTGTGTGTGTGTATGTACAAACCCCAATTCCAATGAAGTTGGGACGTTGTGTAAAACGTGAATAAAAACAGAACACAATGATTTGCAAATCCTTTTCCACCTATATTCAGCTGAATACACTACAAAGACAAGATATTTAATGTTCAGACTGATAAACTTTATTGTTTTTTGCAAATATTCACTCATTTTGAATTTGATGCCTGCAACACGCCCCAAAGAAGCTGGGACAGGGGCAACAAAAGACTGGGAAAGTTGAGCAATGCTCAAAAACCACCTGTCTGGAACATTCCACAGGTGAACAGGTTAACTGGAAACAGGGGAGTGTCCTGATTGGGTATAAAAGGAGCATCCCGAAAGGGTCAGTCATTCACAAGCAAGGATGGGGCGAGGTTCACCACTTTGTGAACAACTGCGTGAGCAAATAGTCCAACAGTTTAAGAACAACGTTTCTCAACGTACAACTGCAAGGAATGTAGGGATTTCATCATCTCCAGTCCATAATATCATCACAAGATTCAGAGAATCCGGAGAAATCTCTGCACGTAAGCGGCAAGGCCCAAAACCAACACTGAATGCCGGTGACCTTCGACCCCTCAGGCGGCACTGCATTAAAAACCGACATCATTGTGTAAAGGCTATTACCACGTGGGCTCAGGAGCACTTGGGAAAACCATCGTCAGTTAACACAGTTGGTCGCTACATCTACAAGTGCAAGTTAAAACTCTACCATGCAAAGCCAAAGCCAGATATCAACACCACCCAGAAACACCGCCCGCCGGCTTCTCTGGCCCGACCTCATCTGAGATGGACTGACGCCAAGTGGACAAGTGTGCTGTGGTCTGACGAGTCCACATTTCACATTGTTTTTGGACATCATGGACGTCGTGTCCTCCGGGCTAAAGAGGAAGAGGACCATCCAGATTGTTATCAACACAAAGTCCAAAAGCCAGCATCTGTGGTGGTATGGGGGGGGGGGTGTTAGTGCCCATGGCATCATGGGTAACTTGCACATCTGGGAAGGCACCATTAATGCTGAAAGGTCCATACAGGTTTTGGAGCAACATATGCTGCCATCCAAGCGACGTCTTTTTCAGGGACGTCCCTGCTTATGTCAGCAAGACAATGCCAAGCCACATTCTGCAGGTGTTACACCAGCGGGGCTTCGTAGTAAAAGAGTGCGGGTACTGGACTGGCCTGCCTGCAGTCCAGACCTGTCTCCCATTGAACATGTGTGGTGCATTATGAAGCGCACAATACAACAGCGGAGACCCCGGACTGCTGAGCAACTGAAGTCGTACATCAAGCAAGAATGGGAAAGAATTCCACCTACAAAGCTTCAACAAGTAGTGTCCTCAGTTCCCAAACGCTTATTGAGGGTGGTGTTAAAAGGAAAGGTGGTGTAACACAGTGGTGAACATGCCCCGTCCCAGCTTCTTTGGAACGTGTTGCAGGCATCACATTCAAAATGAGGGAATATTTGCAAAAAAACAATAAAGTTTATCAGTGTGAACCTTAAATATCTTGTCTCTGTAGTGTATTCAGCTGAATATAGGTGGGAAAGGATTTGCAAATCATTGTGTTCTGTTTTTATTTACGTTTTACACAATGTCCCAACTTCACGGGAATTGGGGTTTGTATGCATGTATTTATGTATGTTGTTACGCCCCTGCCCATTCTGTCATCTGAGGTGGTGCCTGAGAAGGCGGAGCCAGTGAAGTGGTGCTGATTGCAGACGGGCTGCACCTGAGGCCTTCCCCTACTGACTCCTATAAACGACGCCCACACGGCCACGGCGAGGCCCCGTCACAATGCTGAATGCTGTTTGTATGATTTTGTAAACTTCTTAGTTAACTTTTGCCTGGCACTCGTGCTTATATTCTAGATCCCTTTTTGGTTTTGGGGTTGGTACCCCCCTTTCATTCTCCTTTTTATTTGGCTTTGCCAGGCAGGCAGGGCGGTGACTGTTCCCTTGTCTGTTGGTGACGTTTAGTGTATTCACCTTCAGTCATCATAGTTTGCCCTTATCCCCGCCCTGCCTTAGCTATCCGTGAGTTTGCTGTTTGGTTCATTATGTTGTTCTTTATGCACAGTTGTTGTATTTGGTGTGTGTGTGTGTTGGAACACGTGTTCAAGTTGCAATAATGTCCAAGTTGTAATAAACCCATAATTATATGGTAATAATGACTCTGAGGCATTTTTTTTTTTTAGTAGTGGCTTTCTTATGGGTATGTGATCTTAGTTCAGCCATAACTGTGTGTGTGTGTGTGTGTGTGTGTGTGTGTGTGTGTGTGTGTGTGTGTGTGTGTGTGTGTGTGTGTGTGTGTGTGTGTGTGTGTCTTTCGGCCTTGTGATGGCCTGGCGGCCTGTCCAGGGTGTCTCCTGCCTGCTGCCCAAAAACTGCTGGGACAGGCTCCAGCATCCCCATAACCCTCCTCACACTCTCTAACTTACTCTCTCACTCTTACTTTGTCATTCTTACTCTTTCTCTCTTACTCTCCCTATCTCTCACTCTTACTCTATCTCACTCTTACACTCATTTTTCTCTTACTCTCTCTCTCACTTTTACTCGCTCTCACGCTTACTCTCGCTTATGCTCTTACTCTCACTCTTACTATCACTCGTTCTCTCACTCTTACTCTCTCGAACGCTTTCTCTCTTACTCTCTCACTTTCACTCTCACTCTTACTCTCTCCAGCAGTCTTACTCCCAACTCGTCACATATGGATGCTTGATCAGGACCCCTCTTTGTCACTTTGGCAATGCTCTGGGCACCCCTGTAGCATCAATTGTCAACATGGAGGGTAACCCCATATGCTTCCATTGAGCTAATGCAGCGGTGGCTAACTGTGTGCCATGGAGAGCCATGTGTATGCAGGTTTTCATTCCAGCCGGACTCCACAACAGGTCACTTCACTGATACGTTCTTCCTCTTTGGTTGAAGAGTTGCTAATCAGTGACATCACCCGGTGTGGAGTCAGGTTGGAATGAAAACCTGCATACACATGGCTCTCCATGGCACATGGTTAGCCACCCCTGAGCTAATGTAACATAGGTAACTGGAAATACAACACAACTGGAATTCGTGCATTCCCCTATGATTGCACCCTGTGTGATATGTGACAAAGCTGAACTGGAACTTGATCAGCTAACAGCAGCTAGCTTGGCTAACATTATCCTGCTGTATTCTTCATTTGGTGCTGCAAGCTGTATTTTAATAATGTCTTCACCGTCCCATGAAATTGCTACTCTGTACTTTAAACGGTGCTTATAACAACTTCCTGACCTATGGTCGTTTTTGTGGTCTAAACTTTCTGCATCGATGTTAATTCATCTTTACACCTGCCGAGACGACAAAGTGCAATGGGGCTTTGGGGCGTTGCAAAGTGATGAAGAGAGGTCCTGACCAAGCGTCGGTCCACATGTGACGAGTTGGGAGTGAGACTGTGTTGCTCACTCACCATTTCTCTCTCTCTCACTTTCTCTTTCTCTCTTACTCTCTTTCACGCTTTCTCCCTTCACTCTCTCTCACTCCGTTTCACTCTTTCACCATCTTTCTCACGCTTACTCTTTCACCCTCTCTCACTCTTACTCTGGCTCACTCTTACTCTGGCTCACTCTTTCACCCTCTCTCTCACTCTTACTCTGGCTCACTCTTTCACCCTCTCTCACTCTTACTCTGGCTCACTCTTTCACACTCTCTCACTCTTACTCTGGCTCACTCTTACTCTGGCTCACTCTTTCACCATCCCTCTCACTCTTACTCTGACTCACTCTTTCACCCTCTCTCACTCTTACACTGTCTCACTCTTACACTGTCTCACTTTCCCTCTCACTCTTACTCTCTCACTCTCTCGGACAGCATGTTAAGTTAACTGAAATGTCTTGAATAATACATCAGTATGCAATGGTGTCAGGTTGTTTTCACATTTGGTTTGTTTTTTTGGAGCTGAATCCAGTAGGACTGCTTAAAACGGGTTAACAGTAAATGACTAGCTCAGCTGAAGTGATGCTAGCGTTGGCAAGCAAGTGTTCCTATGTTTCAGCAAGCTGTGGCAATAACGGAGGATTTTGGTTTGTTTTATGGAAACGTGTTGGGAAATAAAAGTTAGTTTGGTGAAGTCTTAAACTGATCAGTGCTGGTTCTTGTTTTCACAACTGATTCCAATTACTAAGAATTAATTAAAGTCTTACTTGTTTCTCATATTTCTCAAATATGGCTCAAAGCTTGTGCTACCTTCTCATAGTTGCTCCAGTGGGACATTTAAGAGAAATAAATCAGGCAAGGAAGAGACATTGGATATACAATGCTAAGATCTCAGATTTGTCTCAAAGTCTCAGATTATCTCACGTTCTTCTCTTTACTGTCACACAGACATGAATGAGGTCTGGGGGTAAACAATGATGAGATCTCCTCTGTTTACCCTACTTCTCACATATTGCTAAAATGATTAGCTCAGCTCAACTTCATTTGTCTTAGAGAAGTCTCCTAACTCATCCCTTTTCCGTCTCTTTATTGCTCCTGAGGGACCCTCAGGTGAAGTAAGTCAGAGACAAGTGACCACAGAACGAGTCAAATATGAGAAGCTCCAGCGGGCCTCAAGAGATCACAATGAACAACAGACAAGCAACAGGGTTTTTCCCATGGGTACACCTTTAGCACAGCTTTACACAAAAATACTCACTCCTAGACCCCCCCCCCCCACACACACACACACAGAGTCGGACAGGGAGTAATGAGGGGAGAATAGCATAGCGCTCCCTCCAACAGTGCCATGCTGGGACTGTTTGGCTGCTTTGCTCAGGGGTCGGCACAGGAATTCCTCAGGTCACGGCGGATTTGTCCACCTGCTCCCAGGCCTATTGAATGATTTACCCTCTAACGGGGCGAATATGAAGAGGGAAGAGAGGACAAGGATGACTGTCTTTCTAGAGCGGTTGATAATTAAGTCAAATGAAGGTAACCTGTCAGACGGTTAAATGAAGCGCTTAAAATCCAGATTAAGTCTGCTCAGCTGAAGTAATTCTGTCTCTCTACCACGATATCCTCTGTTGGTACCATGGTCCCAGCAGACCCAGTACATATATCCAGGGCAGTCCTGGCCATCCACAGCATGGGACGTGCTTGCTGGGGAAAATGGCTGCCTTTAGGACATTGTTGACTAATCTAGATGGCAGCACCGTAACACGAACGCATGAGCCCCCCCCACCCTCCCGCAGCTAACCCCGAGTGGGCCCTTTTCCTGCAGCACAGAGCGGGCGAATTCTAAAGTATCCCCACAGACACATCTTACAGTTTAAAAATACTCTGAGATGATAAATATATTTTTAAACATGGTTTTCCCACATGAAAAGTAAAAAATAAAAAAAAAACTGAAAAGGGGCTGAAAGCACATCTACATGTTTTCTTTTTTTTACTTTGTTTATTGGGTTTTGCAAGAACATTCAATTTTGTCATCAGAGCACTTGTAAGCAGTACGAAACTATGTATTCCCCCCATAAGAAGGACATTACACAAAAGTGACAGTTGACTTATTTGTAAACACCAGAACAACCCAGAGACAAACAAACATAACACAACCATAACAAGCAAAACATAACATGAAAAACATTGGTCAGCTAATAACAACAGACACTAATAGTGCAGCAGCGCACATCACCCACATCACAACAAACACAATATCAGTACTCCTCCAACCCACAGAAGCTGTTTCCATCAGGGACATGTGGCCAATTCCTCTGAACAGACTGAAAGGAGCCGTATTAATACAAATGTCTCACTTCTGTTTAAGTTCAATTTGTATGCAGATATTTGACCAAATTATTGAAGAGTGGCAAGGGCAGCAGGGACAGAGATAGGCAAGTTGGAAACATACAAAAGGAGGCCATCCATGTAGTGGGACACCACCAGTTATATTCCATCTCTAAATAGGGAGGTTAGATTGACGCACTATTGATAGGGGCTCAATGGTGACTAAAACTAGTAAGGGCTCAAAGGACAACCCTGTCTTGTAGAGCGATACAGGTAGAAATAATCAGATGGACTTATTTGTCCTGACTGAGGCTTGCGGAGGAGAATAGAGCAGCTTAATCCAAGAAATGAAACTTTTCCCAAAACCGAATCTCTCGAGTATAAAAAAGGTAACCCCACTCCACTCTATCAAATGCCCTCTTGGCGTCTAAAGATATCAGGGCTTCCTGGGTATTAGAGGTGTAGACATTATAGACTGTGTTGAACAGGTGTCACACAGGAAATGCAGCAAGTTTTCATATATTTGCATTACAATGAGTTTTAGATCAATTACACAAAAAATGTTATAAGATCTACCTAAAACAACCATGAGCGGTCAAAACGACCGCGCGTAATTTGCACGTCATCGTACGTGTCATGTCAGTATTTATGACGTGTGTTGGTCGCGTCATTTCCTTTGTGAAGTTCAATGCCCTGGGCTAGAAACACACTAGCATCTTCCGGTGCAGACAAATAGTCTAACCTTGATGTGTGATGATGTCCAACATGTCTGGTTACAGAAGCCATTACAGACGCACCATGACCACCACCGAGGCCTTGCAGTATTTACAGGCGTTGGACAGCGGCCATTTTAAATTGTTTAAAATAGTGTTAACGTAGTTAAATGTTAATTTTGGTGTCAGTCGTTTCCTAACAGACATACTAACATATGTAATGCATTAATATCTCAGCTGGGTATTTATCTTGATAGAATATCGAGTTTAAAAACCGGCCGTCATTTTGACCTCCCATGGTCGTTTTAGGTAGGCATGAAATCCCGGTCGTTCTAGTGTTAAGACAGCAAACACACACCGGATCCAGGTTGCTAACATTTAGCTGCAACGATTCAATAATATTTGTCTTGGACTGCAGTCCATACATACGACATGATCTAGATTGATACCATGTGCTCCTTGGGACAACAGTTAGCGTAGAGTCCTGCAGCCCGGCCTGCAGGGCTGCAGGAGTGAACTACGCAGCCCGGCTGGATGCACAGCGCTACCGGCGATAACCAAGGAACGTATGGGGTTTATATAGAAATACTTCACGTTCCTCTCTGCTTCAGGAAACCAGGTTGAGCTGAATGAGCTCAAAACAGAACAAAAAGCTTCAGCTGACTGATGCGAATCCTGGCGATCAGGACTT
Organism: Lampris megalopsis; assembly: GCA_022114975.2. NCBI lineage: Eukaryota > Metazoa > Chordata > Actinopteri > Lampriformes > Lampridae > Lampris > Lampris megalopsis. The sequence continues at coordinate 72,440 of JAJHIY020000740.1, read as the reverse complement.
CATATTCTCAACAGGCCTTTAGAGTTTCTTGTGATGTGTAGCATCATTTTTACCAGGACACGTTTATGAAAGAACAATCAAGAGAGCAAGAGAAAGAACGAGAGAAACGATGAGGGAGGGGTTTCTGTTGAGTCTCGCTGTCTCTCTCTCTCTCTCTCTCTCTCTCATGCAGTATACATACTAACCCACAGCTAGTAGAAGTGGATAAAATCCAGTGACACCTTCAGATAACAGAACAGTCTGAGTGACTGGGGGGAAGCTGACAATCTAGTAGGAACGGTAAGTATTCCTCCGGCTCGCCGACACACAAACATGGCGCGGGGCCAGAAGGTGGCTCAATGCTTGTCATCATTAATTTCTCTTCTTTGTACACCCACAGGGCAGCCTGCTATTCATCTAACAGCCATGCACACCGACTGCTGCGGCAGAAGCACACATGCCTCAGCAGTAATGCTGCAGGTAAAACACGGGTTAAGACTCTTGTAATAACCGCTTCCTGTTTGAATATTTCAAATGAAAAGTCAGCCTGGGATCAAATTAGACTGGACAATGTTTAGCAAACAGTCCTCCAGGGAAACTCCCATCACCTAAAGCTTTGCTTTTGGTGTCAGTGCCAGCATGTATGGACAGAATGTGAAGGTGCTGGGCCAGGCAACAGACAACATGACAAGCCATATGTAATACATGCATTATGTCAATGACCGAGTAACCCACTCTCCTCCACGCTTCATGCAGTGACGATAGTATATATATATATAGTTTACAGAGTTACTACAGCTAGAGGGCAGACTTCTCATCTGCTTAACACCAGAACAACCGGCATTCCAACCCGACCTAAAACGACCATGGGCGGTCAAAATGACGGCCGGTTTTTAAACTCTATATTCTGTCAAGATAAATACCCAACTGAGATATTAATGCATTGCATATGTTAGTATGTCTGTTAGGAAACTAACTGACACCAAAATTAATATTTAACAATTTTAATGCTATTTTTAAACAATTTAAACTTCAGAGAGACATGGTCGAACTTGAATGGTAAAATAGAAAAAATGAAAATATTACCTGAAAAACAAAACGGAAAACACATAATGCTAATCTAACAAACGTAACAAGGCCTATAAAAGCTGACATGTAAAACAAGAACTGAAAATAAATCTTGAAACAGTCCCAAACAACGACTGGAACTTAAAAACTGCTAGAACGACCGTGGCCGGTCATTTTGACCGCCGCGGTTTTTAAACTCTATATTGTGTTGAGATAAATACCAAGTTGAGATATTAATGCATTACATATGTTAGTGTGTCTGTTAGGAAACTAACTGACACCAAAATTAACATTTCAACAACTTTAACACTATTTTCAAACAATTTAAAATGGCGGCTGTCCAACGGCTGTAAATGCTGCAGCGCCTCGGTGGTAGTCATGGTGCGTCTGGAGCCAGACATGTTGGACACCATCACACATCAAGTGTAGACTATGTCTCTCCACTGGGGGGCGCTAGTGTGTTTCTAGGACACAGCAACGAACTTCACGAAGGCAATGACGCCACCAGAACACGTCATAAATACTGACATGACGCACATGATCGCGCGCAAATCACGAGCGGTATTTTTGACCGCTCATGGTCGTTTTTGGTAGATCTTATCATAACTTTTTTGTGCAATCGAGCTAAAACTCATTTTAATGCAAATGTAAACTACTAATAAGACCCGTTAGCGACCCTTTAGCCGAGCGGTTAGTGACGTCGCCTTGTGGTGCAGTACACCCCATATCGAATCCCGCACCGGGCAAGAAAATAACCGGCTACACAAATATACAGTTTAGGAGCATTCAGGGAGCGGCAGGTCTGTATCTTTCTTTTTTCCCACAAAATTATTAAACTTTGAAAATCCAAATCGGTCATAATGACCGCCTTGGTCGTTTAAACTCTTCTTGATTATTTTAGTGCAAACTCACATGAAAGGGAATGCAGCGTGGTTGATGATATGTGATAGCAGGGTCTACTTTAAAAAAACACAAAACCAATTTAGCTCCTGTGCTTTCTTCTTTTGATACACCAGCTTTAGCTCACTGTTGCTGCCAATGCAAATACATTCTCTCTCTCTCGCTCTCGCTCTCTCTCTCTCTCTCGCTCTCTCTCTCTCTCTCTCTCTCACTGTCTCTCGCTCTCTCTCTCTCTCTCTGTCAGCCCATAGCTATGGCTGCTGCAGCCAGTCATGATATATCCAAAGGAGTTGAATCAAGTGCAACTGGACTTGGTATATATCTGTGAAGACATTTCGCCTCTCATCCAAGAGGCTTCCTCAGTTCGTGCCTTTCTGACTAGACCAAGCTAGTCTGACCAAGGTCTAGTCAGAAAGGCACGAACTGAGGAATGGGTAGAGCAATGAGCGGTTAGTGATGCCGCCTTGTGGTGCAGTACACCCCGTATCGAATCCCGCACCGGGCAAGAAAATAACCTGTTACATTTGTCTAAACAATCGCCTCGGCTTTGGGGCGGGCGCATGAAAAATGCTCATCGTAGATTCACGAAGGAAGACCGGCTGTACGGCCCATAGACCCACAGCTCTCACCAGAGGGTCGGCAAAGTCCCCTCCTGAGCTGCCCGTTCCAGCTCGCTGTCGCCGGCGTTGGCCGCGCTAGAGTAGCTAGCAACGGTGCTACTTCCCGCTTGTAGCACCGCTTGTGTTCGGCAGTTCTGAGTATGTGGGCAATGTAATATTCAATACTGTAACGTGCATGGATAAGTAGACACGTTGGTCCTTGACTAACGGGTGGAACCCTTTAGTCGGCTGGTTAACGTTGTCTCCCGCGGTGCGGGCGATACGGGTTCGCGTCCCGGCTGCGGCAGTTCCTGTGGTTGCCTCCCGAATTCGCTACATTGTTGTCAGAAGTGGGATGGTGAGGTCGTCGGAAGCGCGTGCGCCCAGAGGCGTGGGGGAGCTGACGTCCGGTTGGCTGAAACAAGGAAGAGCTAGAAGAAGTCTACTAAGTTTGGCTCCCACCACAGCAGTCTCAGCGATGGTCTCCAACATCCAGGTGACGTCCCTCATGGCTGATGAACCGCTGTTGCCAGTGTGACAAGTCTGGACACATTGCCCGCGACTGCCCAGCACCAGCGCCGAAAGCCAGAGTCAACCGGCTGGCAGGGAAACGACACCGGAGTGGCCTAATGAGGGGGCTGCCATTCCAGCCCAGCCCCCCTTCAAGGCTGATGCACGCTGGTTGGCCATTTAGGTCACACCAAAGGACTGTATTTGGACTGCCAACTCGACGGTCGATCCTGCCAGGCCCTGGTAGACACGGGGTCTACCATTCCCCTGGTGTGACCTGGCGTCCTCCCGAGCACCACCGGCACCCTCTCGGGGGCATGGTCACCAACCAACACCCAGCTGATGACACTAACAGGGGAGAAGGCTGGCATGAGATGGAAGAGGTCACTGTGAGTCCAGGCTGAAGACCAGGAGCTGACATATCAGTTCTCGCTCACCAACACCCAGGACCCATGCATCATCGGTCTGGACCTGCTGACATGCTGGGGTGCCCGTGTTAACATGTCGAATGCAACCATCAGCCGGGGAAGGAGCGGGTCAGGGATCGGTGAGCCAGTCACCGAGCAGCCACTGCTCAGCAGGCACAGGGCCCTTGTGCAGCATTGGAGTGCTGCTACTGCCAGCAGCAACAGGAACGGGGCCAGATGACACCGGCAGTGATGGTTGTCCAGACCGCCAGCAATGAGGAGAGGTGTTTCTCTTTAACCACGTAGTAACTGAGGCAGCAGCAGGAGGTAGACGTGGCCTTTGCGCTAGTGAGGGGCTCGCTGGAGACGCGACCCGAGTTGACAGAGGTGTCAGTGCTGGGGCCCGAGGTAAAGACCTATCACTCCCAGTGGGGCAACTTCAAGCTCCACAACAGGTTGGTGAACCAGAGGTGGCAAACTCCCCGACAAGGGAGTGACTGACCTCTTGTAGCTGTTCTCCAGATGGTCCGTGGCTCAGTGGGGACGGGGCACCACGGTTGTACTGGCCTAGCTGTCAACAAGACGTGGAGCTGCATGTACACTGCTGCGACTCCTGCACCCGCTGGGGCGCAACAGGGGGGGGGGGTTGGTGCAGAGGGTGCAACGCACACAGGCGCCGCATCAGCGGGGGCGCCAAAAGTACAGTGTACAGTAAACAATTTCTTGTTATGGCCCATTTGTTTTTTAGAAGTTCAATATTTATACATATTATTACTTAGATGAGAACTTTGAATTAGACTATATAGTTACATGTTATATTTTTTAGTTATTTTTTTGTTTTTGTGTACGGTCTTCTGGCGGCCTCGCTGATGCGGCGCCTGTGTGCATTGCACCCTCCCCCTCCCCTCTCGTTGCGCCCCTGCCCGGGGGCACAGAAGAGGGCCTGTGACACACGGTACTCTGGGCGGTCTGTTCGCCAACGGCGACACCCTGGCATTTGTATTGGGTGATGGGGTCATCGGGGATGACTGACCCCTCAAGTGGGGGCTATCTATCGACCGGTGGAGGTGGTCGCTGGGACTGTCGGCGGCTCCGCGCTGGGGGAGCGCAGGGGCTCATGGAACTGTTGGTGTTATTGAAATTGTTATGATTTATGTGTTTAAATGTTGCGTTCATGTTGTGGTTATTGTGTCGTTTGTTTGGGAGTTTGACTTGGACTGGGTAGAGGACTGTTTCTGACTGACCGTAGGACCGTGACTTAGACTGGTGTCGCCAGGTAAGTCATCGGGGGGGGGGGGGTTGTTGTCGGTTCTGGCCAAATCAAAAGAGCACTCCCGGGATCGTGTGGAGGATGGGGTTAAAAAGAGATCTCTGCCTCTCCACTCATTCCTCCACGCCGGCTCGCCACAATACTTACATATTACAACACTACCTTCAGCAACATCGTTATTCATGTCAAGTCAAGTCAATTTTATTTGTACAGCCCAATATCACAAATCACAAATTTGCCTCGAGGGGCTTTACAGCAACGGCACCAATAATGCTAGGATGAAGCAATCAGAGACCACAAAAGCCAGCCTAGTCAGAACGCTTGAGTTGGCCAGAAAGATGTGTCGGCATCGATTATTGTCTCTGGTCCCTTACCTGTGAGGGGTAATGATGAGATGTACAGTAGGCTCACCTCAATGAACCGCTGGCCGGCGCGTTACTGTAAAGAGCAGGGATTCGGCTTCGTTGATAACTGGCCTTCTTTCTGGGGCCGCCCTTACCTGCTGAAAGCAGACGGCATTCACCCTACTGGGGATGGCGCCGCTCTTTTGTCTAGCAGTATAGATAGCTGTTTACATTTAGTTTGACACTAGGGACTTATCATTCAGCAGGTTGCAGGTGATTAGAGAGCCTGCTAGGTTTAGATCTAGTGCGGATGTTGAGTCAAGTAGTTTAGTTAATATGATTAGTCAGGGAATTTCTCATAGTGTAGATTATCAGCCTGATAGCTTGGTCTATAACATTGAGACTGTCTCCCTACCCTGCTGTATTGCTCCCAAGCTCTCCTCTCCTAAATGTGGGAATCACAATAATCTAATAATCACTCCTACCACTGGTAGTGGTGAGATGTGCGACAAAGTACCTATTAATCTACAGAACCAAACAGCTAATGTTATCAAACGTGTGACCACACCTCATTCAAAGCGTTGGTATTCAAGACTGTCAACTAATAATACAAGGCGTTTAATTCCAATTAGTATTTCACCTATTGGTAGCTCTGAAGCTCTGCCTACTACTGATCACTTCAACAAGTCGTTTAAATTTGGTTTCACAAATATCAGATCACTGTCTACTAAAGCCTTACTAATTAATAAATGATCTGATTCTTGAACATAGTTTTGATATGATTGGGTTATGTGAAACATGGCTGAAACCAGTTGTGCTCCTTTCCTTAAATGACGCTTCCCCACCTGACTATAGTTATGCCCCTGTAGCTCGGGCAACTGAACAAGGTGGGGGCGCCACCTTAGTATTTAAGTCTATTTTCAATTTAACTTCTAAACTTGACTCTAAATTCCAATCGTTTGGGAAATATAGAGTATAATGTAAAGGGAAATATACAGCAGGTAGACACCTGCCTACAGTAAGCAGGCCTGTTAGAGTCATACATCTCTACAAAACTACACAATGTTCCAGTAAAGAGAATTACAGGCAAACAAAACAACACAAAATAAATTCAGTGAACATAATAATGTACTATTGTACAAATGTACTATATGCGATTTTTTATTTCTTCACAAAATAATATTTGTTAGAATAATAAATGTACAATTTTAGGCCTTGGGCCATGTGCCCCTGGTACCCCGGGGAAACTGGTCAACCACCAGTGTTCATACAGAGACCCTGCCTGCATGATTCTTCTGGCTGTGAGAACACAGAACAAATAAGACTGCCTATCAGGTCAGCGAGGAACTCATCACTTCCTGCTAAAATAAGGACCGGTCTGTACTTTAAGGGAGGGGTGGCAATACAGACGATCACGAAACCGTCCAGACCCATGGTGCACCGCCAAACGTGAAGCGGAGCAGATGAACGGTTGTCGAGACAATCGAAGGACGGACAGACGGACAGAGACTCCTTCCACTCTAGTTAGACGATGATCATTATGAGGAATTTTGCAATGTACATAGGTAATATATCAAAGACTAACGAGCACGTGTTTAGTCCCTCTCAGGTCGTCCATCAGTGACCACAATTTGCCCACAACACTGTGGGGAAAACTTTTTTATATTATCTTTAAAATGTAATCCTGGAAAACAATCCCCATTTTTAAAAACTGTATCGGTAATCCGATCGTGTCTTTTTTCTGTAACTGCACTAGAATGTAGTTTATTTGTTGGTTTGTTTGTTTGTTTGTTTATGTATTATTCGTATCCTGATTACCCAGCGCCCGTTACTGTATTCTGCTACTCCCCAGGCCGGCCTACAGAGACCCGAGTTAATTTATCACAAAAACACATTAAGCTGATTATTGTTTGTGTACGTGCCATGGTAATAAATAGAAGACTGGAATAAACAGGAGGAGCCATCTACACAACTAACTGCACCACAAAGGAGGCAAAAAGTCAGGCCAACAACATGAACTTGTTTCAGTATTCACAAGATAAATATTTTGCAGTATTTAGTTTATCTTAAACTAAAATAGCAGACGTCACATGACAGTCATCCCTAAAATAGAATTCACATGTCTGGCGGCTGGCCAGCACAGGGCGCCGGGGCGCCGCCCCCTTCAAATATCAAGACGTGAAAATGTACTTAAACATGTTAAATATCATGTAGTTGTGTAGTGTAAATAATGATGAAATAAAAGTGTTGTCAGTCTGTGAGCGCCTGTCAGCAGCATTACATACTGGTTCAAATGGTATGTGGTTGGTTCCTGTCTGAATACATGTACTTCCTGTCTGAATACATGTACTTCCTGTCTGAATACATGTACTTCCTGTCTGAATACATATACTTCCTGTCTGAATACATGTACTTCCTGTCTGAATACATATACTTCCTGGGTGAGGGGCGCCGGCCAAACCATACCTTATGTGAGCCCTCGAACCTGTGGCGAGCAGGTGACCTGAGGCTGCTGTCTGATTGGTTTCTTCAGCTTTTCCAGGCGCCCCAGACACGCCCACTTTTATTGGCAGTGAATTGGTATTGTTTTAATGTTTTTTGATCTAATGTGATTGGACAATTCTCGTGGCTGTCAATCATGTCCACACCCACCACCACGCCTCGTCTCGACTGTCAATCATCCACCGTCTATGAACCCTGATAACATCTATAGGCTACATCGTCCTTCTTAATAATAACTCTGCGACTGTGTGGACAGTAAAGCCGCTGTCAGGTGTGCTGCGCCAAGCTAAATTGCCCCCCCCCCCAAATTATTCTTTAGCACCAGCCGCCACTGGTTGGCCTCTGTACATTCGCAACTGGACTTTGTTAAGCTTGAAATATAAAAGACGAGACTTCCCTGGTGTGTAAATGAAGTGAAGACATGGAGGACCGCTCCGCTAGTGAACGGAGACACCGAGAAACCAGGACGGATTAAGTGGAGACTGATTCAGACCCTCAGCAGTGGATTCTGGTTTATTGGGAAGCGTAAACACAGATCCACTAAACCGCTCTCGGCTCAGCAGCTTCATGTTTTATCATGTGGTGAAATCTCAAATGATTGCCCGTTTAGTGTTTTGTTTTGTGTGTGTGTGTGTGTGTGTGTGTGTGCGTGTCGTGTTGTTTTTGTGAAATTCACACATGTGAGTTCTTTCTGCTGGGGGTGGGATTTTCCTTTTAAAAGCCTGTTGCTTATTATGTGAGAAACGTGATCCTTGGCTGGCCCGAGGGAGAGGGTACAATAAAGCCTGGAACAGAGGGGGGCTGTGTTCTCTGCACTGGGGGCTGACTCATGTCATTACTCTAACCAACAGCAGAACAAGATGAAACCCATTTGCTCATTACACCATATGGCCCATGAATACGCTCAGATGTTTCCAGCCAAATCATATCTGGATTATTGCTGCATTACGCAATGAAGCTCCTCAAGGAAAATCAGTTGAATTGCATTGAATTACGCTACGTTTCCATATCATAATGATTCACATCGTGTTTTCTCCCCAACGAGGAAACGTTGCAGCCTGCCAGGTGACAGGTCGGTGATATTACCATACGGCCAGACAGACGAGACGGTCCTCCGCCAAAGCAGCTTATTACGACCTATAGTTACGTTTTAAGCTGCTTCCTCTCGGTCCTCCGTAATTATAATACCTTACTTTCCCTGTAACCAGAGGTGTAGCACAAAATGCTGGGCCCTGTACACAAGCAGTCTCTGTGGGTCCCTTTCCTCTTTTGTCTCTCACTCATCACTTTTTTGAGTTCTATCATACTGTATATTATTTACAACCACAGTCTATTTCAACCTGACTTAACTATCCTGCAGTGATAGACAAATGAGCTGCATTGAGAGACGCTCGTGAGGGGCGGACTAAACCATTTTACACCTTTTGTAAGGGGTGAGAGGGGCCTCAAAGAGCCTCCACTGTTTTCTTGGAGTTCCTCAGCCGATGTATTGAGCTAGGTTTAACTGACATTATGACATTAATCAGTTAGTAAATGAAACACTTGGGCAGTGGGGCGGCACAGCTCAGGAGGTAGAGCGGGCCGTCCAGTAATCGGAAGGTCCCGGGTTCAATTCCCGACTCATTGAGAGAGTATGTCGAAGTGGCCTTGAGCAAGACACTGAACCCGTAACTGCCCCTGATGAGCAGCCTGGCACCTCGCGATGGCAGGCTCTGCCCTCAGTTAGTGAATGTGAGTCATCTACTAGAAAAGCGCTTTGAGTGGCGGGTAGACTAGAAAAGCGCTTTGAGTGGTGGGTAGACTAGAAAAGCGCTTTGAGTGGTGGATAGACTAAAAAAGCGCTTTGAATGGTGGGTAGACTAGAAAAGCGCTTTGAGTGGTGGGTAAACTAGAAAACCGCTTTGAGTGCTGGTGGGTAGACTAGAAAAGCGCTTTGACTTGTGGGTAGACTAGAAAAGCGCTTTGAGTGGTGGGTAGATGAAAAAAGCGCTTTGAATGGTGGGTAGACTAGAAAAGCGCTTTGAGTGGCGGGTAGACTAGAAAATCGTTTTGAGTGGTGGGTAGACTAGAAAAGTGCTTTGAGTGGTGGTGGGTAGACTAGAAAAGTGCTTTGAGTGGTGGGTAGACTAGAAAAGCGCTTTGAGTGGTGGGTAGACTAGAAAAGTGTTTTGAGTGGTGGTGGGTAGACTACAAAAGCGCTTTGAGTGGCGGGTAGACTAGAAAAGCCTTTTGAGTGGTGGGTAGACTAGAAAAGCGCTGATTGGCGGGTAGACTAGAAAAGCGTTTTGAGTGGCGGGTAGCCTAGAAAAGCGTTTTGAGTGATGGGTAGACTAGAAAAGCGTTTTGAGTGGCGGGTAGACTAGAAAAGAACTTTGAGTGACGGGTAGACTAGAAAAGCGCTTTGAGTGGTGGGTAGACTAGAAAAGCCTTTTGAGTGGTGGGTAGACTAGAAAAGCGCTTTAAGTGGTGGGTTGACTAGAAAAGCGCTTTGAATGGTGGGTAAACTAGGAAAGCGCTTTGAGTGGTGGTGGGTAGACTAGAAAAGCGCTTTGAGTGGTGGTGGGTAGACTAGAAAAGCGCTTTGACTTGTGGGTAGACTAGAAAAGCGCTTTGATTGGTGGGTTGACTAGAAAAGTCCTTTGACTTGTGGGTAGACTAGAAAAGCGCTTTGATTGGTGGGTAGACTAAAAAAGCGCTTTGAATGGTGGGTAGACTAGAAAAGCGCTTTGAGTGGTGGGTAGACTAGAAAATCGTTTTGAGTGGAGGGTAGACTAGAAAAGTGCTTTGAGTGGTGGTGGGTAGACTAGAAAAGCACTTTGAGTGGTGGGTAGACTAGAAAAGCCTTTTGAGTGGTGGGTAGACTAGAAAAGCCTTTTGAGTGGTGGGTAGACTAGAAAAGCCTTTTGAATGGTGGATAGACTAGAAAAGCGCTTTGAGTGGCGGGTAGACTAGAAAAGCGTTTTGAGTGGCGGGTAGACTAGAAAAGCGCTTTGAGTGGCGGGTAGACTAGAAAAGCCTTTTGAGTGGCGGGTAAACTAGAAAAGCGTTTTGAGTGGCGGGTAGACTGGAAAAGCGCTTTGAGTGGTGGGTAGACTAGAAAAGCGCTTTGAGTGGTGGGTAGACTAGAAAAGCGCTTAGAATGGTGGGTAGACTAGAAAAGCGCTTTGAGTGGCGGGTAGACTAGAAAAGCGCTTTGAGTGGCGGGTAGACTAGAAAACTGCTTTGAGTGGTGGTGGGTAGACTAGAAAAGCGCTTTGAGTGGTGGGTAGACTAGAAAAGCCTTTTGAGTGGTGGGTAGACTAGAAAAGCGCTTAGAATGGTGGGTAGACTAGAAAAGCGCTGAGTGGCGGGTAGACTAGAAAAGCCTTTTGAGTGGCGGCTAGACTAGAAAAGCACTTTGAGTGGTGGGTAGACTAGAAAAGCCTTTTGAGTGACGGGTAGACTAGAAAAGCCTTTTGAGTGGTGGGTAGACTAGAAAAGCCTTTTGAGTGGCGGGTAGACTAGAAAAGCACCTCGAGTGGCGGGTAGACTAGAAAAGCCTTTTGAGTGGTGGGTAGACTAGAAAAGTGTTTTGAGTGGCGGGCAGACTAGAAAAGCGTTTTGAGTGGCGGGTAGACTAGAAAAGCGTTTTGAGTGGCGGGTAGACTAGAAAAGCCTTTTCAGTGGTGGGTAGACTAGAAAAGCCTTTTGAGTGGCGGGTAGACTAGAAAAGCACTTTGAGTGGCGGGTAGACTAGAAAAGCCTTTTTGAGTGGTGGGTAGACTAGAAAAGTGTTTTGAGTGGCGGGTAGACTAGAAAAGCGTTTTGAGTGGCGGGTAGACTAGAAAAGCGCTTTGAGTGGTGGGTAGACTAGAAAAGCGCTTTGAGTGGTGCGTAGACTAGAAAAGCGTTTTGAGTGGTGGGTAGACTAGAAAAGCACTTTGAGTGGTGGTGGGTAGACTAGAAAAGCGCTTTGACTTGTGGGTAGACTAGAAAAGCGCTTTGATTGGTGGGTAGACTAGATAAGTGCTTTGACTTGTGGGTAGACTAGAAAAGCGCTTTGATTGGTGGATAGACTAGAAAAGCGCTTTGAGTGGTGGATAGACTAGAAAAGCCTTTTGAGTGGCGGGTAGACTAGAAAAGCCTTTTGATTGGCGGGTAGACTAGAAAAGCACCCCGAGTGGCGGGTAGACTAGAAAAGCCTTTTGAGTGGTGGGTAGACTAGAAAAGTGTTTTGAGTGGCGGGCAGACTAGAAAAGCGTTTTGAGTGGCGGGTAGACTAGAAAAGCGTTTTGAGTGGCGGGTAGACTAGAAAAGCCTTTTGAGTGGTGGGTAGACTAGAAAAGCCTTTTGAGTGGCGGGTAGACTAGAAAAGCCTTTTGAGTGGCGGGTAGACTAGAAAAGCGTTTTGAGTGGCGGGTAGACTAGAAAAGCCTTTTGAGTGGCGGGTAGACTAGAAAAGCCTTTTGAGTGGCGGGTAGACTAGAAAAGCCTTTTGAGTGGCGGGTAGACTAGAAAAGCACTTTGAGTGGCAGGTAGACTAGAAAACCCTTTTCAGTGGTGGGTAGACTAGAAAAGCCTTTTGAGTGGCGGGTAGACTAGAAAAGCACTTTGAGTGGCGGGTAGACTAGAAAAGCCTTTTTGAGTGGTGGGTAGACTAGAAAAGTGTTTTGAGTGGCGGGTAGACTAGAAAAGCGTTTTGAGTGGCGGGTAGACTAGAAAAGAACTTTGAGTGACGGGTAGACTAGAAAAGCGCTTTGAGTGGTGGGTAGACTAGAAAAGCCTTTTGAGTGGTGGGTAGACTAGAAAAGCACTTTGAGTGGTGGTGGGTAGACTAGAAAAGCGCTTTGACTTGTGGGTAGACTAGAAAAGCGCTTTGATTGGTGGGTAGACTAGATAAGTGCTTTGACTTGTGGGTAGACTAGAAAAGCGCTTTGATTGGTGGATAGACTAGAAAAGCGCTTTGAGTGGTGGATAGACTAGAAAAGCGCTTTGAGTGGTGGAAAGACTAGAAAAGCGCTTTGAGTGGTGGACAGACTAAAAAAGCGCTTTGAATGGTGGGTAAACTAGAAAACTGCTTTGAGTGGTGGTGGGTAGACTAGAAAAGCGCTTTGAGTGGTGGGTAGACTAGAAAAGCCTTTTGAGTGGTGGGTAGACTAGAAAAGCGCTTAGAATGGTGGGTAGACTAGAAAAGCGCTGAGTGGCGGGTAGACTAGAAAAGCCTTTTGAGTGGCGGGTAGCCTAGAAAAGCGCTTTGAGTGGTGGGTAGACTAGAAAAGCACTTTGAGTGGCGGGTAGACTAGAAAAGCCTTTTTGAGTGGCGGGTAGACTAGAAAAGCGTTTTGAGTGGCGGGTAGACTAGAAAAGCGTTTTGAGTGGCGGGTAGACTAGAAAAGCCTTTTGAGTGGCGGGTAGACTAGAAAAGCCTTGTGAGTGGCGGGTAGACTAGAAAAGCCTTTTCAGTGGTGGGTAGACTAGAAAAGCCTTTTGAGTGGCGGGTAGACTAGAAAAGCACTTTGAGTGGCGGGTAGACTAGAAAAGCCTTTTTGAGTGGTGGGTAGACTAGAAAAGTGTTTTGAGTGGCGGGTAGACTAGAAAAGCGTTTTGAGTGGCGGGTAGACTAGAAAAGAACTTTGAGTGACGGGTAGACTAGAAAAGCGCTTTGAGTGGTGGGTAGACTAGAAAAGCCTTTTGAGTGGTGGGTAGACTAGAAAAGCACTTTGAGTGGTGGTGGGTAGACTAGAAAAGCGCTTTGACTTGTGGGTAGACTAGAAAAGCGCTTTGATTGGTGGATAGACTAGAAAAGCCTTTTGAGTGGCGGGTAGACTAGAAAAGCCTTTTGATTGGCGGGTAGACTAGAAAAGCACCCCGAGTGGCGGGTAGACTAGAAAAGCCTTTTGAGTGGTGGGTAGACTAGAAAAGTGTTTTGAGTGGCGGGCAGACTAGAAAAGCGTTTTGAGTGGCGGGTAGACTAGAAAAGCGTTTTGAGTGGCGGGTAGACTAGAAAAGCCTTTTGAGTGGTGGGTAGACTAGAAAAGCCATTTGAGTGGCGGGTAGACTAGAAAAGCCTTTTGAGTGGCGGGTAGACTAGAAAAGCGTTTTGAGTGGCGGGTAGACTAGAAAAGCCTTTTGAGTGGCGGGTAGACTAGAAAAGCCTTTTGAGTGGCGGGTAGACTAGAAAAGCCTTTTGAGTGGCGGGTAGACTAGAAAAGCACTTTGAGTGGCAGGTAGACTAGAAAACCCTTTTCAGTGGTGGGTAGACTAGAAAAGCCTTTTGAGTGGCGGGTAGACTAGAAAAGCGTTTTGAGTGGCGGGTAGACTGGAAAAGCGCTTTGAGTGGTGGGTAGACTAGAAAAGCGCTTTGAGTGGTGGGTTGACTAGAAAAGCGCTTAGAATGGTGGGTAGACTAGAAAAGCCTTTTGAGTGGCGGGTAAACTAGAAAAGCGTTTTGAGTGGCGGGTACACTAGAAAAGCGCTTAGAATGGTGGGTAGACTAGAAAAGCGCTTAGAATGGTGGGTAGACCAGAAAAGCATTTTGAGTGGCGGGTAGACTGGAAAAGCGCTTTGAGTGGCGGGTAGACTAGAAAAGCCTTTTGAGTGGTGGGTAGACTAGAAAAGCCTTTTGAGTGGCGGGTAGACTAGAAAAGCCTTGTGAGTGGCGGGTAGACTAGAAAAGCCTTTTGAGTGGCGGGTAGACTAGAAAAGTCTTTTGAGTGGCGGGTAGACTGGAAAAGCGCTTTGAGTGGCGGGTAGACTAGAAAAGCCTTTTGAGTGGTGGGTAGACTAGAAAAGCCTTTTGAGTGGCGGGTAGACTAGAAAAGCGCTTTGAGTGGCGGGTAGACTAGAAAAGCCTTTTTGAGTGGTGGGTAGACTAGAAAAGTGTTTTGAGTGGCGGGTAGACTAGAAAAGCGTTTTGAGTGATGGGTAGACTAGAAAAGCGTTTTGAGTGGCGGGTAGACTAGAAAAGAACTTTGAGTGACGGGTAGACTAGAAAAGCGCTTTGAGTGGTGGGTAGACTAGAAAAGCCTTTTGAGTGGTGGGTAGACTAGAAAAGCACTTTGAGTGGTGGTGGGTAGACTAGAAAAGCGCTTTGACTTGTGGGTAGACTAGAAAAGCGCTTTGATTGGTGGGTAGACTAGAAAAGTGCTTTGAATGGTGGGTAGACTAGAAAAGCGCTTTGAGTAGTGGTGGGTAGACTAGAAAAGCGCTTTGAGTGGTGGTGGGTAGACTAGAAAAGCGCTTCGAGTGGCGGGTAGACTAGGAAAGCCTTTTGAGTAGTGGGTAGACTAGAAAAGCCTTTTGAGTGGCGGGTAGACTAGAAAAGCGCTTTGAGTGGTGGGTAGACTAGAAAAGCCTTTTGAGTGGTGGGTAGACTAGAAAAGCCTTTTGAGTGGCGGGTAGACTAGAAAAGCGCTTTGAGTGGCGGGTAGACTAGAAAAGCCTTTTGAGTGGTGGGTAGACTAGAAAAGCCTTTTGAGTGGTGGGTAGACTAGAAAAGCGCTTTGAGTGGCGGGTAGACTAGAAAAGCCTTTTGAGTGGCAGGTAGACTAGAAAAGCCTTTTGAGTGGTGGGTAGACTAGAAAAGCCTTTTGAGTGGTGGGTAGACTAGAAAAGCGTTTTGAATGGTGGATAGACTAGAAAAGCGCTTTGAGTGGTGGGTAGACTAGAAAAGCCTTTTGAGTGGTGGGTAGACTAGAAAAGCGCTTTGAGTGGTGGGTAGACTAGAAAAGCGCTTTGAGTGGTGGGTAGACTAGAAAAGCGCTTTGAGTGGTGGGTAGACTAGAAAAGTGCTTTGAGTGGTGGTGGGTAGACTAGAAAAGCGCTTTGAGTGGCGGGTAGACTAGAAAAGCCTTTTGAGTGGCGGGTAGACTAGAAAAGCGCTTTGAGTGGCGGGTAGACTAGAAAAGCCTTTTGAGTGGCGGGTAGAGTAGAAAAGCACTTTGAGTGGCGGGTAGACTAGAAAAGCCTTTTGAGTAGTGGGTAGACTAGAAAAGCCTTTTGAGTGGCGGGTAGACTAAAAAAGCGCTTTGAGTGGTGGGTAGACTAGAAAAGCCTTTTGAGTGGTGGGTAGACTAGAAAAGCGCTTTGAGTGGTGGGTAGACTAGAAAAGCGCTTTGAGTGGCGGGTAGACTAGAAAAGCGCTTTGAGTGGTGGGTAGACTAGAAAAGCCTTTTGAGTGGCGGGTAGACTAGAAAAGCCTTTTGAGTGGCGGGTAGACTAGAAAAGCGCTTTGAGTGGTGGGTAGACTAGAAAAGCCTTTTGAGTGGCGGGTAGACTAGAAAAGCGCTTTGAGTGGTGGGTAGACTAGAAAAGCCTTTTGAGTGGCGGGTAGACTAGAAAAGCACTTTGAGTGGCGGGTAGACTAGGAAAGCCTTTTGAGTGGCGGGTAGACTAGAAAAGCACTTTGAGTGGCGGGTAGACTAGAAAAGCCTTTTGAGTAGTGGGTAGACTAGAAAAGCCTTTTGAGTGGCGGGTAGACTAAAAAAGCGCTTTGAGTGGTGGGTAGACTAGAAAAGCCTTTTGAGTGGTGGGTAGACTAGAACAGCCTATTGAGTGGCGGGTAGACTAGAAAAGCCTATTGAGTGGCGGGTAGACTAGAAAAGCCTTTTGAGTGGCGAGTAGACTAGAAAAGCCTTTTGAGTGGTGGGTAGACTAGAAAAGCGCTTTGAATGGTGGGTAGACTAGAAAAGCCTTTTGAGTGGCGGGTAGACTAGAAAAGCGCTTTGAGTGGTGGGTAGACTAGAAAAGCCTTTTGAGTGGTGGGTAGACTAGAAAAGCCTTTTGAGTGGCGGGTAGACTAGAAAAGCCTTTTGAGTGGCGGGTAGACTAGAAAAGCGCTTTGAGTGGTGGGTAGACTAGAAAAGCCTTTTGAGTGGCGGGTAGACTAGAAAAGCCTTTTGAGTGGCGGGTAGACTAGAAAAGAACTTTGAGTGGCGGGTAGACTAGAAAAGCGTTTTGAGTGGTGGGTAGACTAGAAAAGCCTTTTGAGTGGCGGGTAGACTAGAAAAGCCTTTTGAGTGGTGGGTAGACTAGAAAAGCCTTTTGAGTGGCGGGTAGACTAGAAAAGCGTTTTGAGTGGCGGGTAGACTAGAAAAGCCTTTTGAGTGGTGGGTAGACTAGAAAAGCCTTTTGAGTGGCGGGTAGACTAGAAAAGCCTTTTGAGTGGCGAGTAGACTAGAAAAGCCTTTTGAGTGGCGGGTAGACTAGAAAAGCCTTTTGAGTGGCGAGTAGACTAGAAAAGCCTTTTGAGTGGTGGGTAGACTAGAAAAGCGCTTTGAATGGTGGGTAGACTAGAAAAGCCTTTTGAGTGGCGGGTAGACTAGAAAAGCCTTTTGAGTGGCGGGTAGACTAGAAAAGCCTTTTGAGTGGCGGGTAGACTAGAAAAGCCTTTTGAGTGGTGGGTAGACTAGAAAAGCCTTTTGAGTGGCGGGTAGACTAGAAAAGCCTTTTGAGTGGTGGGTAGACTAGAAAAGCCTTTTGAATGGCGGGTAGACTAGAAAAGCGTTTTGAGTGGCGGGTAGACTAGAAAAGCCTTTTGAGTGGCGGGTAGACTAGAAAAGCGTGTTGAGTGGCGGGTAGACTAGAAAAGCCTTTTGAGTGGCGGGTAGACTAGAAAAGCACTTTCAGTGGCGGGTAGACTAGAAAAGCGCTGTATAGATGCAGTCTATTTACAGACACATCACTTTAATTTATTTACAGAAATAAAAATTTGCAAACCAAAACAAACTTTTAGTTGCAGGCTTCCCGAGGGGCCCCCCCCCTTTTCTGGGCCCTGGCAGGTTCTTCCCCTCCCCCTCCCCCCACTACGACGCCGCTGTCTGTAACAATAAGCATCTGCTTCCATAAGCTGTCTTGAGAAGGAATATTAATAAAAGCAGCGTGTAATGCCACATAGCGGTTATAATGTCCAGGCTAGCTGACTTTCTAACTTGTGGCTAACGTTAAGTTAGCTCTTATGACGTCATTCATAGGTAATCATACTGCCAATAGCAGTCTCAGTTACTGTACTAGACGGCGAAACAACACAAAATCGCACTGACTACATATTCTATTGTTTTCAAATTGTTTTAAAAACCCACAATGCACAGAGGCAAAAAGCATCTGTGGCATATCTCCTGCCGCCAGTAGGGGCGCTCATTTAGGAATCAGCACCCCTGTGGGTCATATTAGAGGACAAACGACCTACGTGGTCGTATGGGTTGGAGGAGTTGTTGAGACAGACAGACAGACAGACAGATAGATAGATAGATAGATAGATAGATAGATAGATAGATAGATAGATAGATAGATAGATAGATAGATAGATAGACGGATAGATAGATAGATAGATAGATAGATAGATAGATAGATAGATAGATAGATAGATAGATAGATAGATAGATAGATAGATAGATAGATAGATAGACAGATAGACAGATAGATAGATAGACAGATAGACAGATAGATAGATAGATAGATAGATAGATAGATAGATAGATAGATAGATAGATAGATAGATGGATGGATAGACAGAACATCAGCAGTAGTTCCACACTATGTACATACAGGGATAATTGACAGCACGTGTGGGCTCAGGGTCTCACGCTCTGAGCTCTAGATGAGATAATATTTGCCTTCCTCATAAATCCCAGTGAGCTGAAGAGGAGCCAGGTCCAGGTCCAGGTCCAGGACCACGCGCTGCACACCGGGACGGGATAAACTTCAGACACGTTGCCGGTCCCTTCAAGACGCAGCCAGCTGCACGCTCATCAACCCGCCATTATTAATCACTACATAATGAGTGCGTGCATGCACAGCTTTTTTTTAAATGTCGATTGTTGTTGTTGTTGTTTTGCATGGCAGCCTTGCTTCAAGCTCCATTCCGAGCTGAAACACCAAACCCAGAGCTGGTTCCTGGGCTGTCACGGTACCTACACTCCTTGTAACCAGGCGTTTAGGTGGCGCCTGTTCACTGTCAGCCGGCTCCGCAACCTGCGCACAAATGACGTCACATGACCCCTGCACAGGGCGCGCAGGTGACGTGCCAGTCCTCTCCATGACCCGCGGTGGAGAGCCGACGCGTCCAAATATCACGCCCCACCTCGAGCGGTTATGGCGTCACCGGCGAGGCTCCGTTCGCCCGCGAGGCTCCGTTCGCCCGCGAGGCTCCGTTCGCCCGCGAGGCTCCGTTCGCCCGCGAGGCTCCGTTCGCCCGCGAGGCTCCGTTCGCCCGCGAGGCTCCGTTCGCCCGGTTCACCTGATGCGCGGACATCCACGAGCAGGTGAGCAGGGGAAGCGATCTTTCTGCTAATTAAACCATGGTGTTAATGGCGGGGTTAGGTAATTAAACCATGGTGTTAATGGCGGGGTTAGGTAATTAAACCATGGTGTTAATGGCGGGGTTTGGTAATTAAACCATGGTGTTAATGGCGGGGTTAGGTAATTAAGCCATGGTGTTAATGGCGGGATTAGGTAATTAAACCACGGTGTTAATGGCGGGGATTAGGTAATTAAACCACGGTGTTAATGGCGGGGTTAGGTAATTAAACCATGGTGTTAATGGCGGGGTTAGGTAATTAAACCATGGTGTTAATGGCGGGGTTAGGTAATTAAACCATGGTGTTAATGGCGGGAT
The DNA here is from genome assembly GCA_022114975.2 of Lampris megalopsis. Classification (NCBI taxonomy): domain Eukaryota; kingdom Metazoa; phylum Chordata; class Actinopteri; order Lampriformes; family Lampridae; genus Lampris; species Lampris megalopsis. Next base: position 53,268 of record JAJHIY020000740.1, on the reverse strand, counting down.
TAGGTAATTAAACCATGGTGTTAATGGCGGGGTTAGGTAATTAAACCATGGTGTTAATGGCGGGGTTTTGTGTGAAAGCAGGCTGCCCCCCCCCCACACACACACAGGAGCACTGGGCAGGCCGTCGGTGCATGCCGTGCAGCTCTGCCAGGAAGGAGTGGCGCCCCCTGTCGTCCTCTGTGAGTCAGCGCAGAGCTCTAAAGAAACACCATCACACCATCAGAGCGGGAGGACAGGCGAGGAACGCCGATACCCCACCACATTTCATGCGACAGCGTTCTTCCTAGCTCCCCCCCTCCCCCCCCCTCCCCCCCGCAGAGACGCCAACGTGAGCAGCACATGTTCTTCATTCGAGGGTTCCGGATTTCATAAGGGACGTCGGGGTTCGGGTCCAGGGCCGTCGTTGCTGCGTCTGAGTAACCAGCTCAGATGATGCACATGGTGGGGGGGGGGGTGCCACAGCAAACAGAAAGCGGAACACCATGACCACATGTGATGTGGGGGTGGCAGTTGTCCCCCGGGTCGGAGCAGCTGGGTGGGAGTACTGTAGACCGTCTAGAGACTGTCCCGGAGAGCCGTGCGTAAAAACACAGCACTGACAGCGCGCACAACAACACAACAACAACTCCAGGGACACGCTGAACTGACACGTCGACGAAAACAAATCAATTATCCTTGGTTCGTTAGTGGGAATCGTGCGTAATTGGGCAGAGAACGCAGATATCGCGCTTGCAGACCAAGTCCAGAGAGCAGACCAGGACTGCGGGACTCTGTGCTTCTGCGTAAACGCTTACATGAGCTCACCACGCGTGGCTCCCTATGTATATATATATCTATATCTATAGAGAGAGAGGGGGGGAGATATATTTAGGACAAGTCATGTCATAGAGGTGGGGGAGGGGGGAAGGGGACAGGTGATGGGGTGGGGGTGGGGGGGGGTAAGGTCGGGAAGAGCCTTTACCTCGCCGTGGTTGACGGTTCGTCCCAGCGGGGTGTCCTCCGGCAGGAAGTAAAGTTTGGAGCTGGACAGAAGTTGCTTGCTCGCCCTCTCCTCCCAGAGCAGCTGCAGCTCGGCGACGCAGACCGGCTCCCCCGGCAGACACCGCACCAGGAAGAAGTCTCCCAGGGACAGGATCCTGCCTCGGCCGTCGAGGTGGAAGCGGAAAGCCTTGTAGAAAATATAGGGTCCGTGTAAACCGCAAGGTGAGCCTACCCACTACAGGAAAGACAACAGAACCCGACAAGTCGTTACAGCCCGGGCTCGTCGTTATACCAGACACATGAAAGCAGCCAGCAAAACCCGCAGAGTCCCTCCTGGAAGAACCCAGATCAACCCGAACACACAGCCAGGTTCAGACATGACATCATGCTGTCGGAGCAGTGCCCTCTCGCAGCACCACCCGGCGATGCGGAACATATCACAGGCTACGTGCTTATCATCTCCATTCCCCCTAATCAATAAAGTCACTAAGTAAACTCTTCAGCCCTGATCCAGCGTGCAGCTGGACTCGAGGCGATCGGTTATTGATCATGCGTAAAGCGTGTGTGTGCGTGTGTGTGTGTGTGTGTGTGTGTGTGTGTGTGAGGAGGTGGACCAGTACCATGAGCGCGCCGGGCTCCATCGCGGCGGTGTGGACTCATTAAACTATGAACGTCCTCTGCAAACTTGTTGGCTTGACTGCTTTTTGCAGAAGGTCCTGGAAGATCGCAGCGCGCGCGCGGGGGGGGGGGACCCCGCCTTGCGTCAATATGAGGAGGCTCCGGTCCGCCGAGCGCCCACTTAAAATGAGCGGAAGTGTTACCCAATATTTTAAAAGACTGCCGTGTCTCCGGCGGACCGTTGGGTTTGGTTGTTCGTGGGACCTCGAGTCCCGTTAAATCCGCGAACCCCCGCAGCCCGGGCGCCATCGCGTCGCGGCGCTCCGCCTAATGCGGACGCTTCAAAACCTGCACACGTGAAATCCACCAAGTGGTCCCTGTACACACAACAAAGCCGCTCTCATCAACACCCCCGGGCGCAGTTGTGGATTTATTTTGGCGGGTTTGAGTGTCTGGAGCTGGGCTCTGTCTGGTTTCCGGCATACGGCTCTGCCAGGACCTGGGAGGGAGGGGAGGTCGGCGTGTAACAGACAGGTTTCCTGCAGACCTGCAGAGATCCGCCGTGCGCGTCCCTCTGTCATCCAGCCGAACCTCCCGGCACCGACACACGGCTCCACACGTCGTGTGGACGGTCCGAACGCAGGCTCGGATAGCAGCACGGGGACCTGTCGGACCACCCGCCCCACGTCCTTTCCGCCACAACACGGTTCTCTCGAGCGGCTTCGCGACCCGCGTTGGACATTTATGGCCGAGGACGTGTTATTAGTCAGTAGTGGGTTTGTGTTGAAACGTGAGTCCGGGACGAGCCAGCGGGACGGACAGGGGTCAGACTGTGGACGAGCTGCTGCTGTCACGTTGCTCCGCTGAGCGGACCTGCCGTGGCTGCCGGTCCGAACTGACGGATGGCGGACTGGATTACGTACACCTAGAACGAGACAATGAAATGACGCAGAGCAGGATGCGGGGCAGGTGGACCTTCCGGAACCGGCTCCGTGTCCACTCGCTCGTCAGACAGGGCGACGCAGAAGCGCCGCGACGTGGACATGCAGCGCGAAGGCTTTCCTGCAGACCCGTCCTGGTGTGCGCACTGCAGACCCGACCACATGCTGTAGAACCAACACCATAGAGGGTGCTGCACATGATCCAGATCCTACAATAAAACTGATTTCAATGGAAACTGACTGATTTGGTCCTTGTATATAACGACATGTGTACAGTACGGTCCTACAGTCTGGGACCACATCGAAAACCAGATACGTTCATGTAAACCTGGAAATGACCGGAAAGTAGGAGGCCTTAGAAACATTTGAAAACACAAAAAGTTATGATGTAAAAGGAAGACATGTTTAAGATTCGGCCCTGTTTCTAGCTCAGCAATCACATTTAAGCAAATTTGTGGCATTGATCAGGTGAACTCGGGAGGTCAGACCTCCTGGAGTGGTTTCCCTCCCATTGAAGCAGGTAGACCTGATCTCCTCCCCAGAGCTCTGCTTGAGTAAATCAGCCGCAGCACTGGTCCACCTGTTATGAATATATAAAGATGGCTGTGCCTCAGGTTTCCGGTGGAAGTTTTTTCTGGAGGGGGGGGCATTTTTCCTCCCTTTTCTCCCCAGTTGTACTTGCCCAATTACCCCCCACTCTTCCGAGCCGTCCCGGTCTCTGCTCCACCCCCTCTGCCGCTCCGGGGAGGGCTGCAGACTGCCACATGCCTCCTCCCATACATGTGGAATCGTCAGCCGCTTCTTTTCACCTGACAGTGAGAGTTTCACCAGGAGGACGTAGCGCATGGGAGGATCACACTATTCCCCCCAGTTCCCCCTCCCCCGAACAGGCGCCCCGACCAACCAATGGAGGCGCTAGTGCAGCGACCATGACACATACCCACATCCGGCTTCCCACCCACAGACACGGCCACTTGTGTCTGTAAGGAATCTCGACCAAGCCGGAGTTAACACGGGGATTCGAACCGGCGATCCCCGTGTTGGTAGGCAACGGAATAGACCGCTACGCTACCTGGACGCCCGTCCCCAGCACAGCATTTCTTAATTAGCAGCATTGTGATAGTGGGGAGCATGTCATCAGAACTACGTGAAAGTGTCAGAAGTGAAATTGTTGTTCTAGGCGAAGAGAGGCTTTCCCAGCGTCAACTCGTGCCTAGATTGAAAGCTAGTACACTGAACGATACTTGGGGGGGGGGGCAGTGGTGGAACTGGATCAGCTGTAAGGAGCTCCAAAAGAGATCGCTCGTTTGATATCACACTGTATGAAACCAGCAGTGAAACACGGTGGTGGGAACATTCAGGTCTGGGGGGTGTTTTGCCTACTCTGGCTTGGACACCTGCGACGAGTCCATTACACCCTGACAAAGCAGGAGAGTACCACTCCATTCTTCACAGACATGCCCCACCCTCTGGTCTGCATCTGTGTGGAGAAGGAGTCCTATTGCAGTAGGATGATGACCCCAAACCACACCTCAACACTTTGCAAGAACTACTTGAAGCCCAAAGAAGACCAAGGAGTGCTGACTGTCATGGACTTTCCTCCACAGTCACCTGACCTCAACACCACTGAAGGTTTCACGGGGCACTTGAAGACTGGGGAAGCCGAGCGTTCTGCCACACCACAACAAGCTCTTTGGGACACTGTCAGGTCATGCTGGGGCAACACGGCTCATCAGGTTTGGCACAAACCTGTGGAGTCCGTGCCAGCTCGGCTGCATGCTGTCATTAAAGCAAACGGGGTCATAACCAAAAAGTAAAATAATCTGAAATTCATGAACTTTTTTAGGAGATTAAACTTCACCCACATTTTAAGCTGATGTCATTTATAAAGAAGAACATTTTAGTAAATTTGAAAAAAAAAATACAAAACTGAATCATTTTCACTAGTGGTCTCACACATTTGGACCCTACTGTATGTATGTATGTATGGATAAACATATGTAGCCCTTGGTTCTGCAGGCCGGCTCCCTAGCCCTGTATTGTTGCCTCCTCCCTGGCTCCCTCTGCGTTCTGTTATTTGATTGGTGTGGTTGGAGTCAGGAGAAAACGGACAGGAGTCGGCGTTCTTTGGTCCGAGCGGTGCAGAATTTATTTTCTCTTGGCTGTCTTTCATCACCTTTAACATATCAAAAAGGTTGTGTCTAATTTTAAACTTATTTTTAAATTAACAGTAGGCCTGGTGCCACACAGAACGAGCAGCCAGCTAGCATTTACGGGTCAGCTCCCCAGCAGCCTAGCTAGCATTTACGGGTTAGCTCCCGAGCAGCCTAGCTAGCATTTACGGGTCATTTCCCGAGCAGCCTAGCTAGCATTTACGGGTCAGCTCCCGAGCAGCCTAGCTAGCATTTACGGGTCATTTCCCGAGCAGCCTAGCTAGCATTTACGGGTTAGCTCTCAGTAGTTCGCTAGCCACATGGGCATCAAACGTCATAAAACAAAACCATTTTCACAAAATAACAACCTAAAACATAAAACGATATCTCTGGCACACATGTTTACATATAAAACTGCATGGATGACCGTTTAAACATAGGGTTGCAGATGGATTTAACAGAGCACGCCGTTTCAACATCTTACCTTTAACAAATTAAAAACGCTGTGACCTAGAATGGCCACCACGACCAACGACGGCAGCCCAAACAGCTGCTCAACCAGGCATATCAACAAACTGAGCGCCCCCCAGTGGCTACTCCCAGATTACCTTGTAAATTGAACCAGGAATGAGACGTCTCAAAAATAAAACATTACAGCATAAATTATGTGTCACCTTCACCATCTTACACATACATACATTTGGGGATGACTCAGTGATTGTAAGTCTTCTTGAAGGGGAGGAGGGACAACATGGACTTGTGGTCGATGATCTTGGGTCTTGGTGTGATGAGTCCTTTCTCCACTTAAATGTGTCTAAAACTAAAGGCATGATGATCAGCTCTAGAAAGACTCCTCCTAGTCCTGTACCAACCAGCATTAAAGGAGCTGACATTGAGCTTGTGGACAGCTACAAACATCTGGGGGTAGTTCTTGACAACAAGTTGTGCTTTGAAACTCATGTTGCTTCCACATCAGAGAAGGTCCAACAAAGACTTACTTCCTGAGAAAGATGTGGACATGTAGTGTCTCCTCCCAGATGATGACTCTCTTCTATACAACTTTTATTGAAACTGTTTTAATGTACTGCATTGTTACTTGATTTGGTAACTTGACTCTGGCTAATTAAAAACGGCTTGATAGACTTATCAAATGGGCTAGTAAGATCTCAGGAGAAGTCAAGCCCAGCTTACTGGCCTGTATAATAGGAAGGCGTTCAGAGAGGCCACTTCCCTTCTGGAGTGCCAAGGTCACCCCCTTCGGCCAGAGTTTGAGCTGGTACCCTCAGGTGGTCAGGTGAGGATGCCCTGTTTTAAGCTAAGAAATACAGGGCTTCCTTTGTCCCCACTGCCATCCAGCTGGTAAATGGTAGATAGTGTTCGTCTGGTGTCTGCAGATCACGTGTTTCCTTGGTCTGTATATTTGAACTCCTTTGGTTTTCCTTGCCCGCCATGTCCTGTTGTTTGTTTGTTTGCTTATTTGTTTGTTTGTTTGTTTTCTGTCCATCAGTGACGTGTCAGTTCTGCCTTGGTGTTTGTATGTTTTGTTTTGTGTGAGAGTTTCATGTATACTAGCTGCAAACTAATTTCCCTGTAAGGACAATAAAGATACTTTGACTTTAAAGTACAGTTTCAGGCTTGTGAACAGCAACACGAAACATGTACCGTTGACCAGAAAATGTGTTTTTACTTAATACCTAGTCGGGCAAAGGAAAGCTTCAGCCTAGACAGCATCCACAAATGAGCTTTCCAGCAGGTGCGGTGATGTTTCACAGCAGTGAGCAGGACCGCGGGTAGCAGTAAGCTGTGCGTCTCAGCTGTCAGAACATGTACTTGCTGCGAGGCCCCTGACAGCCCAGTCTTGCAGCCCGTTTGGTTATTCTAGTGCTTAGTTGCCTGAGCTTTAATACTCCAAGTAAAAAGATTTAATTTCACAATTTGGGTGTTTAGCTCATACCCTTTTCAGGACATGACTCATTGTAGTGTGAGCTTTGTGTACTGGGCCAGAAGTGTCCGTTGTGCTGAGGGAATTGAATCCTGGTTCCAGTTACAGAACATTCTGCCTGACCACGCGCTCACCCGTCATAGCATTCCATAACTTTCTTTAAACTTACATAATTGTGTGTTGTTCCAAGCTCAACATGTAGATGTGCTAAAAGTGGCACATTCTTCTGAACAGTCTACAACGCAATTAAGCTAAAACAAATGTTTTGCTATTACTAGATTACTGGTTTAACTGGTCTACACTTAGCTGTCTTCCAGCACAGATGAAACGCTCTCATGTAATATGATTATAACCCGTTCGCCTAAAGCCGTCTGTTTTGAAATTTAATGATTGCTCGGAAAGGGTTTGTTGCCACAATTAGCAGTTATTTTCATTTAACTTGAACGTTTATTTGGTCCTTTGCAGGGCAACTTTTGTGACAAACGAACCTTTAAAAGCAATTGAGCAAATCTTTTTGCAAGTGGTGTAGGCACAGCTGTCTGACAATAGGCCTAGCACATTTCTATGCATCTCTTGAATGATACGAGATGAGGTGTTTCAGTATAGGTAGGGCAAGGCAGATGTTGAGGAGGAGGAGGGTAAGGGACAGGGGGTGTCAGCAGGCGAAACGTTACACCTGCTTACTCGGAGCTCATTGTATATCAGGCTGATTCAGGCAGCAGGAATCAGGATCATTTATTTGTCATTTCATCCCATGCACCTGCGCACAAGAAGTGAAATGAAATATCGTCTCCCCCAGCCCACAGCCGTGCAACACAAAGACAAAAACACATATTCAAACTACAAGAACACATACGTATATCCAAACTACAAAAAACTACAAAAACTACAAAAATACATGTATCCAACATATCAAAAAAGAAAAATCATTGTGTAAGACATTGAAAGCCAGGATGACTGTCTGAACTGCCGGTCTATATGGGCTACCAGTTACCTTAGCCTTCCTCACCTGTCAGACTGCCCTCGGTGCTTCCTCCTGCAGCTCCTGTCAGGGCCGTGGTCCCTGGGCCCACCAGACACAGCAGCGGGCTCCCCCAGCCGATCCAACGCCAGCTCTCCCAGCCAGACACCCTCGACACACCTCCCCGCACTCCACACGATGACACCAAAAGCACAGTCAACGCTAGGCGGGGCCGCCGCCAGACCGCCCTACATGTCTTCAGAACAGAACTGCCGGTCTGGATGGGCTAGCAGTTAGCTCAGCCTGCCCCGCTTCCGTGTCCTGTCAGACCACCCTTGGCGTTTCCTCTTCGGACGCAGCCCCGGGCAGGGCCGTGGTTGCCGGGCCCACAGGACGCAGCAGACTAAGCTGCTCTCCCAGCTGTCAAATGAAGGCACAAACACAGACGCAGATGTGGACAAAGACGCTGGCTGGACGTCGCACTGGGCGAGGCCGCTGCAAACGTGAATTCACGCCGTCATCTTCCCACTTTTTTGGTAGGGTTAAACTATTTCTTTTTTCCTTAGAGCAGATTCCTATTCTAAAGCTAATAAAGACGTTAACACTAAATAGTTTTAATTCCAGTCAGCGTGTGGGATCCAGGTGGAGAAGAAGAGCAGAGCTGCATGGTCTCTGAGGATGCTGTTAAAGCATGTGCGGTGCAGTGACCACAGTAGTTCCTATGACTCCATACAACCACGTCCAGAAAACCTGTTGCTGGATTTAAACCAGGTCGTGATGTAGGTCATCGGGGACTCGCGCTCACTCCCAAGGACACAATGTTTCACAATTCACCAAAATTCAGATCGTCAAGGCGCATGTTTCCGTTTATATTAAAGCTATTCAGCTAAAAAGAAAATCATATCTGTGATGGATCCTTGTGTATATATCTGGAGATTGTTGTGTTGTAGTGTTGTTATTCTATGTTAAGTTCACTGGAAGACTCACAAAATCAGACTCCCATTCCATGTAGTGCAAACCTACATGGCCAATAAACATGACTGATTCTGATTCTGATTCCGGGATAGGCTTTACGTCACTTGTATATGTGATGGGTCCTTAGGTTAATGAACTCACCGGACAACACAAAATTCTATTTCGGGGTTTTTTTTACTCTGAATGCTGCCTCACTCCAATAGGAGTACAGCGGTCGATAGGAGAATAGAAGGATTCACTTATGCTGTTTATAAAATTCCATGCCATACAAATATTCACAATGAATGACATTAGCAATGGCTCTTTCGCTGGGTTGCAACACTGTTCAACATTAACTGAAATATCATTTAAGTTCAAAATTAAAATGAAATACAGTAGTGGCCTACTGTAAATAAAACCAAAATACAAAAGAAAACATTTAATGTTGATTAAATTAACATTAAACAGCAGTAGTATTAAGTCATTTATGTGAAATAGTGCATAACGCCACTCACTTGCAGCCACCTTTCAAGATGGCCTCCTCAGCGTGGCCGGCCAAGAACAGCCACAGCAAAACTGGCTACCGAGTCAAACATTCACAGTAGTTGGTTCAACAACCTCACAGTAACAAAAGGAGAATACCGAAATAAAACACCGACTCGCTGCAAAATAATATGCACAGAATACGGAAGTACGCAGCGCGGGTAACGCGCGGTTTTATAAGTACCAGTAAATGCTAATAATGAAATCCGAACACGCGGTTATGCATACTACGCAATTCAGAACCATCCGTGCAAAATAATCCTCCATCTCACTCTAATCACTCGTGAATATCCACTTTGAGATCTTAACTACTGGATATGAACATTATTTCTATAGGTTGAATGTACATTTTTAAATATTTACCCCGATGCAGACCGCTATGCATCTCTGTCCACCATGCTTCACCCCGTCCCTCCTCTGACTGACACTAGGCGTCGCGCCTGTGACGTTATAACCCCGAGTCGAGCTTAATCTCTTAAAGGGGCAGTACAGAATTACGTTTCACAGCAGGAAGAAAGATCGGCTCTTTACCACCCGGCTACATATACATTAGCTATTGATGAGGAAAAAGAAAAGTGTTCTTCTTTTCAGTGTATTTTCATCAGTAAAACCAACATGTCTGTTTGCTCGTCAGGCCCTCGGTACTATTACGTCTCATGAACAATGCTAATGCTAAGAAAAAAAATAATAGCACATAGAAATGGTTTCTAGGGCTCAGGCCTGGGCCCGGCTAAGCTCACCGCCGCCAGGGAGGAGTTCCAGAATGTGGAGCGTCTCGGCGTCATTCGCCGCTCCAACAGCCCGTGGGCTTCACCCCACCACGTCGTCCCGAAGCCTGGCGGCAGGTGGCGCCCGTGCGGTGATTACCGCCGACTCAACAACACAACGACACCGGACCGCTACCCAGCCCCACACATCCAGGGTTTTTCCGCCCTCCTGGCTGGAGAAGTCATCTTTTCCAAAGTGGACCTCGTCCGTGGATACCATCAGGTGCCCGCCCACCCACTGGATGTCCCCAAAACGGCGGTGATCACCCCATTCGGACTGTTCGAGTTCCTGCGCATGCCGCTCGGTCTCAAGAGCGCCGCGCAGACATTCCACCGCCTCGTGGATTCGGTGCTACGGGACCTGCCTTTCGTTTTAGTCTATCTAGACGACATCCTCGTCGCCAGCACCTCCAAACCGGAACACCTGTCCCACCTCAGGACTCTCTTCGAGCGGCTCAGCCACCACGGGCTGATCGTCAATCCAGCTAAGTGCCAGTTCGGGCTGACCACCATCGACTTCCTCGGACACCGAGTCACCAAAGACGGGGCAAAGGTGGACGCCGTCATGAACTTCCCGCGACCGCTCACAGTCCAGTCCCTACAGGAGTTCCTCGGCATGGGCCGCTTTATCCCCCGAGCTGCTCAACTCATGCGACCCCTGTATGAGGCCCTGAAAGGCAAGGCCACCAAACAGAATGTGGACTGGTCTGCTGAGAGGGACAAGGCGTTTGTAGATGCTAATGCTACGTTCAGACCAAAGGCGGCGCGAATTTTTCGGGCGGCGGGAATGCATGCAAAGTCAATGGGAGGAGGCGAATGGGCGGAATAATTCGCGGCTAAATTACGGGCGGCGCGAATTGGGCGAATCGAGCGACGAACGCGCCTTCGCGGGAGTTCAAAAATGTCCAACTCGGGCGAAGATTTCGCCAGGCGATAGCCAATCACCTTCAAGTAGGGTTAGAACCCGCCTTCATGTTGGGAAAGAATACACGCCCCCTACCCAGAATGCTTTTCGGACGCCGTCCAAACGCAACTCCTGAACGAGCCGGTGAAATTCGCCAAGCTGGGCACGTCTCCGGTTTATGCTATGAACCCAAACAGAACGCTGACGCCGGTTTCGGCGGCGCAAGTTGATGTAAAGCAGAGCCGCCGCAACTGATCTCTGTCGCTCATCCGTGATGATCACAAGTAAACACAAACTGCTCATGTGTGGTATTTGTTGTGTGCGGTCTAGCAAACTTGCTAGCAGCGTTGGTGTAACTAGACTGCTTGTTGTGACGTCAACACAGCGAATTCGCGTTCTGTTCGAACACACCTGGCGGAGCTGGCGGCCAAACACGGGCGAACAAAGCGGCGCCAACTCTCTCGCCGCCTTTGGTCTGAACGTAGCATAAGACTGCTCTGGCTGACATAGCAATGCTGTCACTCAAGGCTCCGATCGCCATTACCACAGACGCTTCGGACTACGCAGTCAGGGCGGTGCAGGAGCAGTGGCTGAACGGCGCTTGGCAGCCGCTCGCTTTCTTCAGCTGACTGTTACGCCCCAGTGAACAGAAGTATAGCACCTTCGATCGGGAGCTCCGCGCTCGCTACCTCGCTCGCTACCTCGCTCGCTACACTTCCGTTCCCTGCTGGAGGCCCGTCAGTTCACAGCGTTTGTGGACGCCAAACCACGGACGTTCGCCATGGCCAAGGTGGCGGAGCTGTGGTCCGCCCGCCAGCAACGACAGCTCGGAGTTCACCACGGACGTACAGCATGTTGCTGGCAAAACCCACCTCGTCGCCGACTGCCTCTCCCGTCCACTTGGGTCTTGACTATGCCCGAATGGCAGCTGACCAGGCTGCCGACCCGGACGTGCAGGCTTTCAGGACATCTGTCACAGGGCTGCAGTTAGAGGATGTGGCTTTCCACGATGCTGGCACCACGCTCCTGTGCGACGTCTCCACGGGTCGGCCCCGGCCCGTCATTCCCGCTGGCTGGAGATGCCGTGTTTTCGACGCTGTCCATGGCCTCTCCCACCCTGGTAAAAAGCTGTCTCAAAGACTAGTGGCGGCCAAGTTCATCTGCCACGGGTTCAAGAAAGACGTGAGAGACTGGGCTGACACCTGCGTGGAGTGTCAGCGCTCTAAAGTGCACCGCCACACCAGAGCCCCCCTGGAACAGTTCCCGGTGCCTGAAAGGACGTTCGACCATGTAAACGCGGACCTAGTGGGCCCCCTGCCCCCCTCCCACGGTTTTACTTATTTCGCCATGGTGGACAGGACCACTCGATGGCCAGAAGCCGTCCCACTGTCATCGACGACGTCCACCGACGTAGCCCGGACATTCATCGGGACTTGGGTCGCCCGGTTCGGCACTCCGTCTGACCTCTCTTCGGACTGGGGATCACACTTTGCGTCTGAGCTCTGGAGCGCCGTCGCAGAGAGCATAGGGGTGAAGCTCTACTGCACCACCGCGCACCACCCGCAGGCCAATGGGTGGTGCGCGGTATGAAGGCCGCTCTTCGGGCCTGCCTCAAGGATAGCTGCTGGGTCGACAGGCTCCCGTGAGTCATGCTGGGCCTCAGGACCGCCCCTAAGGAGGACCTCCAGTCCTCATCCGCTGAACTGGTTTACAGGCAGCCGCTGCGGATTCCAGGGTATTTCGTTCCCAACACCACGGCTCCCTGGTCTGCAGCCCATCACCACCTTCCTCCAGAGCTTTCACACCGGTCCAACACGGCCTCCCACAGTCTCACATCCCCACAAGTCTGCAGTCGGCGGAATACGTTTTCATCTGCCACGACGCCCACCGTGGACCCCTGCAGCCTCCCTACGACGGCCCATTCCGCGTCCTGGAGACCGGAAACAAGCACTTTGTTGTGGAAGTCGGCAACAAGCCAGAGCGCATTTCATTGGATCGCCTCAACCCAGCTCACCTGGACTTTGGACCGACCTGTTGGACTTGCCCAGCCCCTACAGCAGGGGCTCCCTCCTACCCCCCCCCAACAAGGCCCCTAAGGTTCCTCCACCACCCCACCCCCCCACCGCCGCAGGGTCCCTAAGGCCCCCCCCTGCGGGCACCCCAGCCTCCGCACCTGTACGGCAAAGACTTTCTATCATGGTGAATTCTGGGGAGACGCATGTAGTGGACTTTACGGACATAATTCACCATAATCGGTGTTTCCGGGTTGACAGGATGAGCGACGACGATGGTTGGTCGAGGCAGCGCCATGTTGCTCGGGCTGTTGGTTTTGTTTAATATGGAGAGTAAAAGACACACGCGTTCGTGTAGTCGATACTTTCCTGCAGTGTCCACAACGTCTCTTTACGTTTGACGGACCTGTTTTCTCTGCTGCACGTGGCGGAACAGCCTGGTACTCCATGCCTGAATAGAAACCTGGCATGGTCATATCATTTCCACAGATTTAATTGAATTTGAAGCTGCAGAGAAGACAGCTGTGGCCTGTGGACCACCGGGATGTGTCCCCCCCCCCCCATCACGTACAGCAGAGAACCCGGGTCCTGCAAACACGGAGGGATTTAGTGATGAATCTCGGAAACAACCGCTTGAACAGGCCGTGATACTGGTCTAACATCGTGCTGGCTTTGGGGAACCATGCGGGACTATTTTTAACTGAACGGGAATTACCAGCTCGTCCCGCTTGAATTGCGTCGCTGCGTTGCAATGCAGCTGGCAGGAGAGTGTTCGCTATGGAGCACGGGATGGAAAACCCAACATCAGCGATGAGCGGGGAGTGGGAATAGAAGTCCTGGAATAGACAAACGGTAGATTTCTGAGCAACCCCTTCAAACTTAAAGGCCGAGAAAATTACTTCATGCTCGTCTGTTTTTAATCGATGGGAAAACAAGATGCAGCGGAATAACGTCTCATGTCGTGACTTGACGTTTTACTCCGGGATACAGTGCAGCACGTTTGTTTGAATGTTTCACTAAGCAAACAATCTATTAAAAATTACAATCACGTCTCCGATATTTTGCTTCAGTCAATCAAAGCCCTAACATGTATTGTGTATTATGTATTCCATCTAAACGGTGCCACCATGGGCTGATGTGTAATGCTGTAGCTACTGGGACTGCTCTTTGCTATGGTTCATCAGAGAAGTCAGTATATTAATAGAGATGAATGGATCAGCATATTCCATCGTGTGACGTCATTACAGCCAGCAGAGCATCAGAGGGACCAGAGGGGACAGGCAGACAGCAGAGCATCAGAGGGACCAGAGGGGACAGGAAGACAGCAGAGCATCAGAGGGACCAGAGGGGACAGGAAGACAACAGAGGAAAAGGGGGCATATGGGAGGAAGAAGCGCGGCAAGAAAGCGAATGAGGGTGTGTAGGAGTAAACAATAGCAGCAGTGTGCAGGAAGAATGTGCTGCTGGTAACCTGAGTGGTTAAGATTTACACACTTAGACACCACCACACAGAGAGAGGGAGAGAGAGAGAGAGGGGGAGAGAGAGAGAGAGAGAGAGAGAGAGAGAGAGAGAGAGAGAGAGAGAGGAGTGAAATGAGGAGAATTAAGGGAAATCAAATACTTGCTTCCAGACTCCAGCGACAGTAGATGCCCAGACTTGCAGCCTGAGCAGCCTGCAGAGCCACACCCACCCATGATACTTGTTGCCCAATCTGCAACGCGATTTGTGTCACCCACGGCTCTCAGTATGCAAACAATGCTGACTCAGAGACCAGTCATCCAGTCCTGATGGCGGACTTCTCGGAACTGATGGCATATGTAGTGAGTTTGCACAAGAAGAGGAATATCTCCTATTCATGTCTGCTTAATCAGCGAATAATCCCGTTTGAAGGACCAGTTTGATACCACACAGAGTCCAAATTAAACCAGACCCGGTGACTCTTCAATTTGGGGCAATTTTGGCTTTCGAAATTTAAAGAATTTCTTTAAAACCAGTTTTGTTCTTTTTCAAAAGCTCTATTAAGTGGTCTGGAGCAAACATCTTAGCATAACTCTGATCTTCCTACAAAATAAGTTTGATGTTATGATGCTTTTTTCAAAGTTGGAACAGCAAGAAGTGACGGTAATGTCACGTGAGGCTAATGACACGTGATGGTAATGTCACGTGATGCGAATGACACGTGATGGCGATGACCATTTTCACTTTTTAGAGAAAAAGTTGGCTAATTCTTAGACTTGCTAAGCTAACCTGTTAGCTAGCCTATGATGTACAATGAATATACGTGAATGAAGCGAAGTTTCTTATTTCTGAACTAAAATACTCGTAACTAGTAACGTGTTTGGTCATGACTTGTAATAACCATCCTGTCAGATCAGGACATATAAACATTCACATGACTTACATGTGTAATAACCATCCTGTCAGATCAGGACATATAAACATTCACATGACTTACATGTGTAATAACCATCCTGTCAGATCAGGACATATAAACCTTCACATGACTTACATGTGTAATAACCATCCTGTCAGATCAGGACATATAAACCTTCACATGACTTACATCTGTAATAACCATCCTGTCAGATCAGGGCATATAAACATTCACATGACTTACATGTGTAATAACCATCCTGTCAGATCAGGACATATAAACCTTCACATTTCTACATGTGTAATAACCATCCTGTCAGATCAGGACATATAAACCTTCACATTACTACATGTGTAATAACCATCCTGTCAGGTCAGGACATATAAACCTTCACATTACTACATGTGTAATAACCATCCTGTCAGATCAGAACATATAAACCTTCACATTTCTACATGTGTAATAACCATCCTGTCAGATCAGGACATATAAACCTTCACATTACTACATGTGTAATAACCATCCTGTCAGATCAGGACATATAAACCTTCACATTTCTACATGTGTAATAACCATCCTGTCAGATCAGGACATATAAACCTTCACATTACTACATGTGTAATAACCATCCTGTCAGGTCAGGACATATAAACCTTCACATTTCTACATGTGTAATAACCATCACATCACTACATGTGTAATAACCATCACATTTCTACATGTGTAATAACCATCACATCACTACATGTGTAATAACCATCCTGTCAGATCAGGACATATAAACCTTCACATTTCTACATGTGTAATAACCATCCTGTCAGATCAGGACATATAAACCTTCACATTACTACATGTGTAATAACCATCCTGTCAGGTCAGGACATATAAACCTTCACATTACTACATGTGTAATAACCATCCTGTCAGATCAGGACATATAAACCTTCACATTACTTACATGTGTAATAACCATCCTGTCAGATCAGGACATATAAACCTTCACATGACTTACATGTGTAATAACCATCCTGTCAGATCAGGACATATAAACCTTCACATTACTACATGTGTAATAACCATCCTGTCAGATCAGGGCATATAAACCTTCACATGACTTACATGTGTAATAACCATCCTGTCAGATCAGGACATATAAACCTTCACATGACTTCCATTTGTAATAACCATCCTGTCAGATCGGGACATATAAACCTTCACATTACTACATGTGTAATAACCATCCTGTCAGATCAGGACATATAAACCTTCACATTTCTACATGTGTAATAACCATCACATCACTACATGTGTAATAACCATCACATTTCTACATGTGTAATAACCATCACATCACTACATGTGTAATAACCATCCTGTCAGATCAGGACATATAAACCTTCACATTACTACATGTGTAATAACCATCCTGTCAGATCAGGACATATAAACCTTCACATGACTTACATGTGTAATAACCATCCTGTCAGATCAGGACATATAAACCTTCACATGACTTACATGTGTAATAACCAACCTGTCAGATCGGGACATATAAACCTTCACATGACTTCCATTTGTAATAACCATCCTGTCAGATCGGGACATATAAACCTTCACATTACTACATGTGTAATAACCATCCTGTCAGATCAGGACATATAAACCTTCACATTTCTACATGTGTAATAACCATCACATCACTACATGTGTAATAACCATCACATTTCTACATGTGTAATAACCATCACATCACTACATGTGTAATAACCGTCCTGTCAGATCAGGACATATAAACCTTCACATTTCTACATGTGTAATAACCATCCTGTCAGATCAGGACATATAAACCTTCACATTACTACATGTGTAATAACCATCCTGTCAGGTCAGGACATATAAACCTTCACATTACTACATGTGTAATAACCATCCTGTCAGATCAGGACATATAAACCTTCACATTACTTACATGTGTAATAACCATCCTGTCAGATCAGGACATATAAACCTTCACATGACTTACATGTGTAATAACCATCCTGTCAGATCAGGGCATATAAACCTTCACATTACTACATGTGTAATAACCATCCTGTCAGATCAGGGCATATAAACCTTCACATGACTTACATGTGTAATAACCATCCTGTCAGATCAGGACATATAAACCTTCACATGACTTACATCTGTAATAACCATCCTGTCAGATCAGGGCATATAAACATTCACATGACTTACATGTGTAATAACCATCCTGTCAGATCAGGACATATAAACCTTCACATTTCTACATGTGTAATAACCATCACATCACTACATGTGTAATAACCATCACATTTCTACATGTGTAATAACCATCACATCACTACATGTGGAATAACCATCCTGTCAGATCAGGACATATAAACCTTCACATTTCTACATGTGTAATAACCATCCTGTCAGATCAGGACATATAAACCTTCACATTACTACATGTGTAATAACCATCCTGTCAGATCGGGACATATAAACCTTCACATTACTACATGTGTAATAACCATCCTGTCAGATCAGGACATATAAACCTTCACATGACTTACATGTGTAATAACCATCCTGTCAGATCAGGACATATAAACCTTCACATGACTTACATGTGTAATAACCATCCTGTCAGATCGGGACATATAAACCTTCACATTACATTTGTGCCCCTGAACACGTCACGCTTCTGCCATGACTGCTCACGCGCCTCTGTCACTTCTGGTTTCCACGGTAACCACGTTGCTGTTGTTGTTTGAAGAAACGTTGTTGCTCTAAAACGTTGGGTGTGACGTAACGACAGGTGTATGAGGCAGGCACAGCCATATTTAGCTATAAAACATGTGCAAACTGCACATATATAAACCATATGAGTTTGAAATATGTCTTTTTACATTATGATGAGAAAATGCAAAGCAAAGCTTTAACGAACTTAAGCATTTTTTTGACCTTATTACAGAGGGGAAGTTAAAAAGCCTGGGTTGGGGGACAAGCCCACAACAGTGAGATTCTGGCACATTTGAAATGTAAACTTAATTGTAAAATATTAAAATGTCATCACTGAGACACAAATCTTTTTTCATAGTTAACACAACCTCACTCTAACCAATACAATAGTTTTATTTCCAAAATATTTTGTTTTTCCCTGAAAATCTACCCTGGGGGCAGAATAACTCCCTGAACTGAAGAGTCACCCTTGTGCGAAGTGTGCCTGTGTCCTCTGACGGTGTGAGGTCCGGCTGAAGGTGGGTGTTAGTTGTGTTGTTGTGATGAAGGCCCTCCCTGCTTCCGGACAGGACGTGTCGCCACGACTTCCAGGGAATCTCAACACAGGCGAGGCAAGCTTCATAACAGCTGGTTCTGCTCATGTTCTGCCCAGCATATCTGGCAAGACACGAGGAGATGATGGAGCTCAGCATCCTGTTACAGCATCATCAGAACCACAATGATGATTCCAGGGAACCACAACAAGGATGTGTGTCTGAGAAATGTGCAACGGCTCAGGCATTGCTGATCACATGTGGACAAAACTTGGTAAAATCACACATGTCACCACTCTTTACAGATGACACTGCTCTGCACGGGGGGCGTTCCCACATTAACAACACATTAACAACACATTAACAACACATTAATAACACCTTAACAACAAATTAACAACACATTACTAACACCTTAACAACACCTTAACAACACCTTAACAATAACACCTTAACAACACCTTAACAACAAATTAACAACACATTAATAACTCCTTAACAACACATTAATAACACCTTAACAACACCTAAACAATAACACATTAGCAACACATCAATAACACCTTAACAAAAATTAAACAGTAATACATTAACAACACATTAATAACACATTAACAACAAATTAACAACACATTAATAACACCTTAACAACACCTTAACAATAACACAGTAACAACACCTCAACAACACCTTAACAAATTAACGACACATTAATAACTCCTTAACAACACATAAATAACAACTTAACAACACCTAAACAATAACACATTAACAACACATTAATAACACATTAACAACACATTAATAACACCTTAACAACAAATTAACAACACATTAATAACACCTTAACAATAACACATTAACAACACCTTAACAACAAATTAACAACACATTAATAACTCCTTAACAACACATAAATAACACCTTAACAACACCTAAACAATAACACATTAACAACACATTAATAACACCTTATCAACACTTAAACAGTAATACATTAACAACACTTAAACAGTAATACATTAACAACACATTAATAACGTCTTAACAATAACACTTTAACACACATTAATAATGCCTTAACAATAACAGCTGAACAATATCACATTAGCAACACATTAACAACACCTGAACAACATGTCTTAATGCATCAGCAATATTTCAGGAATCAGGAACATTTATTTGTCTTTTCATTCCATGCACCTGCGCACGTGAAATTAAACGAAATATAGTTTCCCGGAGCCCACGGCAGTGCAACACAAAGACAAAAACACATATGCAAACTACAAGAACACTAAAAAAAAACTACAAAACACATATGTCTAACATATCAAAAAATAAATCGATTGAAAAAAATTGACTGTCCAACGCCAGCCAGGTGTCAGAACTGCCGGTCTGCATGGGCTAGCAGTAAGCTTAGCCTGCCCCGCTTCCGCGTCCTGTCAGACCACCCCTGGTGTTTCCTGCTTGGGCGCAGCTGCAGGCAGGGCCGTGGTCCCTGGGCCCACCGGACGCAGCAGACCAAGCTTTCCCAGCCGATCCAGCGCCAGCTCTCCCAGCCATCAAACGAAGACACACACTTAGACGCAGACCTGGACAAAGACCCTGCATGGACAAGGCTGGATTACCGGGCAAGTGCCCCGCGGCCCGAGACCACGAGGGGCTCCGAAAGGTCAGGGGTATTGTGTTCGCATATAGTAGCGATCCCCAATCATACCCTACAAGGGATGTTCGTTCCAACCCTGCGTTGCGATGCAGGGCCCGAGCTAGTCTCTATTGATGCAGGGCCCCAAGCTACAAAGTCTCTACTGATGCGGGGGCCCCAAGCTACAGTCTCTACTGATGCGGGGCCCCAAGCTACAAAGTCTCTACTGATGCGGGGCCCCAAGCTACAAAGTCTCTACTGATGCGGGACCCCAAGCTACAGTCTCTACTGATGCGGGGCCCCAAGCTACAAAGTCTCTACTGATGCAGGGCCCCAAGCTACAAAGTCTCTACTGATGCGGGACCCCAAGCTACAGTCTCTACTGATGCGGGGCCCCAAGCTACAAAGTCTCTACTGATGCGGGGCCCCAAGCTACAAAGTCTCTATTGATGCGGGGGCCCCAAGCTACAGTCTCTACTGATGCAGGGCCCCAAGCTACAGTCTCTACTGATGCGGGGCCCCAAGCTACAAAGTCTCTATTGATGCAGGGCCCCAAGCTACAGTCTCTACTGAGGCGGGGCCCCAAGCTACAAAGTCTCTATTGATGCGGGCCCCCAAGCTACAGTCTCTACTGATGCGGGGCCCCAAGCTACAAAGTCTCTACTGATGCGGGGCCCCAAGCTACAGTCTCTACTGATGCAGGGCCCCAAGCTACAAAGTCTCTATTGATGCAGGGCCCCAAGCTTCAGTCTCTACTGAGGCGGGGCCCCAAGCTACAAAGTCTCTATTGATGCGGGGGCCCCAAGCTACAGTCTCTACTGATGCGGGGCCCCAAGCTACAAAGTCTGTATTGATGCGGGGCCCCAAGCTACAGTCTCTACTGATAAAGGGCCCCAAGCTACAAAGTCTCTATTGATGCGGGGCCCCAAGCTACAGTCTCTACTGAGGCGGGGCCCCAAGCTACAAAGTCTCTATTGATGCGGGGGCCCCAAGCTACAGTATGTACTGATGCAGGGCTCCAAGCTACAGTCTCTACTGATGCGGGGCCCCAAGCTACAAAGTCTCTATTGATGCGGGCCCCCAAGCTACAGTCTCTACTGATGCGGGACCCCAAGCTACAGTCTCTACTGATGCGGGGCCCCAAGCTACAAAGTCTCTATTGATGCGGGGCCCCAAGCTACAAAGTCTCTATTGATGCGGGGGCCCCAAGCTACAGTCTCTACTGATGCAGGGCCCCAAGCTACAGTCTCTACTGATGCGGGGCCCCAAGCTACAAAGTCTCTATTGATGCAGGGCCCCAAGCTACAGTCTCTACTGAGGCGGGGCCCCAAGCTACAAAGTCTCTATTGATGCGGGCCCCCAAGCTACAGTCTCTACTGATGCGGGGCCCCAAGCTACAGTCTCTACTGATGCAGGGCCCCAAGCTACAAAGTCTCTATTGATGCAGGGCCCCAAGCTACAAAGTCTCTATTGATGCGGGCCCCCAAGCTACAGTCTCTACTGATGCGGGGCCCCAAGCTTCAGTCTCTACTGAGGCGGGGCCCCAAGCTACAAAGTCTCTATTGATGCGGGGGCCCCAAGCTACAGTCTCTACTGATGCGGGGCCCCAAGCTACAAAGTCTGTATTGATGCGGGGCCCCAAGCTACAGTCTCTACTGATAAAGGGCCCCAAGCTACAAAGTCTCTATTGATGCGGGGCCCCAAGCTACAGTCTCTACTGAGGCGGGGCCCCAAGCTACAAAGTCTCTATTGATGCGGGGGCCCCAAGCTACAGTATGTACTGATGCAGGGCTCCAAGCTACAGTCTCTACTGATGCGGGACCCCAAGCTACAGTCTCTACTGATGCGGGGCCCCAAGCTACAAAGTCTCTATTGATGCGGGCCCCCAAGCTACAGTCTCTACTGATGCGGGAGCCCAAGCTACAGTCTCTACTGATGCGGGGCCCCAAGCTACAAAGTCTCTATTGATGCGGGACCCCAAGCTACAGTCTCTACTGATGCGGGGCCCCAAGCTACAGTCTCTACTGATAAAGGGCCCCAAGCTACAAAGTCTCTATTGATGCGGGGCCCCAAGCTACAGTCTCTACTGAGGCGGGGCCCCAAGCTACAAAGTCTCTATTGATGCCCATACTGCAAAATAATTAAACAGATAGTTTTACTAAAATATGCCCATATTTCACTAAATTATTTGCTCTGAAACAAACATGTATTTGCTGTCGGTAAGCCTTTGCAATATGTCTGCGATGCTGCGAGCTGCTATTCTCATCTGTTTGTTTTGTGATTCAAAATTGTGTTGTACTTTGTAGTCGCCATCCGAATCCCATGCAGATTATTTGCATTAGTTTGACATTTAACAATGTGTAGTATTTTTGCCTAGCCCATCTGACGGGGTGGGAGGGGCAATGGAGGTGCGTGCCCCAAGGCCCCCTGGTGGGTTAATCCGGCCGTGTGCATGGATGAGGCTGCTGCAAATGTAAGTTTTCGCCGCCATCTTCCCCCCGCCGGAGAAGCATGCTCAGTAATCCAGGTAAGAACACCACAGAAGGTTGATCAGTTCGTCTGGACACAACGTTTATTGACAGACACGTTTCATCATCATCATCATCATCTAAGTGACCTCTTCAGTCTCAACTGACTGCAGGTGACCCCCCCCCCCTTATAAACAATACAGTACAATACAGTCCCTAACGACCGAAACCAGCGACCAGAAACTCTAGTTAATGGGCGGCGCACCCATAGTTGATCATGAAACTGGTCGCTGGTTTCGGTCGTTATACATCTGTCGCCATCTTACAGTGACGTGATTGCAACGATCCCTAGTCCTCTGTGAATAGTAGGCAAATAGTACGCAAATCTGTGAGTAGATTCCGCTTCCGGTGTGGGAAGATGGTGGCGCGAATTCATGTTTGCAGCGGCTTCCCCCCAGTACCGTCCATGCAGTGTCTTTGTCCACATCTGTGTCTAAGTTTGACTTGTCTTCGCTGGGTGGGCCGGGGGAGCTTGGTCTGCTGCGTCCTGTGGGCCCAGGGACCGCGGCCAGGGCCGCCGCTCCCAGTGACGTGCGGTGGGGCTGGTGGCTGGTGAGGCACACTGACTTTTTCAGAGTCAGATTTACAAACGTATGAACCCAATGTAGGAGCTTCAATTCACCATTCATTTGGCAGCTTGCACGGTGACTACTGCGTGTGTTTCATATCTCATCAGCATCCTTTACACACACATGATTAAGGTACATATTTGGACAAGGAGCGGCTCAGAGAGAGAGAGGCTCAGCGAGAGAGCGGCTCAGAGAGAGAGAGCGGCTCAGAGAGAGAGCGGCTCAGAGAGAGAGAGCGGCTCAGGGGGAGAGAGCGGCTCAGGGAGAGAGCGGCTCAGAGAGAGAGCGGCTCAGAGAGAGAGCGGCTCAGGGAGAGAGCGGCTCAGGGAGAGAGCGGCTCAGGGAGAGAGCGGCTCAGAGAGAGAGAGCGGCTCAGGGAGAGAGCGGCTCAGAGAGAGAGAGCGGCTCAGGGGGAGAGAGCGGCTCAGGGAGAGAGCGGCTCAGAGAGAGAGCGGCTCAGGGAGAGAGCGGCTCAGAGAGAGAGCGGCTCACAGAGAGAGAGCGGCTCAGAGAGAGAGCGGCTCAGAGAGAGAGCGGCTCAGAGAGAGAGCGGCTCAGAGAGAGAGCGGCTCAGGGAGAGAGCGGCTCAGAGAGAGAGCGGCTCAGGGAGAGAGCGGCTCACAGAGAGAGAGCGGCTCAGAGAGAGAGCGGCTCAGGCAGAGAGCGGCTCAGGGATAGAGCGGCTCAGAGAGAGAGCGGCTCAGGGAGAGAGCGGCTCAGGGAGAGAGCGGCTCAGAGAGAGAGCGGCTCAGAGAGAGAGGAGGCTCAGGGAGAGCGGCTCAGAGAGAGCGGCTCAGGGAGAGAGCGGCTCAGGGAGAGAGCGGCTCAGAGAGAGAGCGGCTCAGGGAGAGAGCGGCTCAGGGAGAGAGCGGCTCAGAGAGAGAGCGGCTCAGGGAGAGAGGAGGCTCAGGGAGAGAGCGGCTCAGAGAGAGAGCGGCTCAGGGAGAGAGCGGCTCAGAGAGAGGAGGCTCAGAGAGAGAGCGGCTCAGGGAGAGAGGAGGCTCAGGGAGAGAGCGGCTCAGAGAGAGAGCGGCTCAGAGAGAGAGCGGCTCAGGGAGAGAGCGGCTCAGAGAGAGAGCGGCTCAGAGAGAGAGCGGCTCAGGGAGAGAGCGGCTCAGGGAGAGAGCGGCTCAGAGAGAGAGCGGCTCAGAGAGAGGAGGCCTTTGCTCTGCACCGTGCCTGTTTTCCTAATTTGCCATCGTAATTCCACAATTACTATTGCTATGCTTTATATTGTGTAGTTTTCATCTGTTGTTGCTTTTTGTATTTGTTTATCTTTGTACAGTGTCCTCCAGTGTCCAGAAAGGCGCTTATAAATAAAGTGTATTATTATTATTATTATTACTACTATTAGTATTTAATTAATTACATACTCATTCAGTACAAACAAAAGGATGTAGTGCAGGGTGTGCACGGGCTTACCTTCACTTGAGAATGAAGTCCACTCTCCTGTCCTTCTGCACAGAAACCCCCGTGACTTTGTTGTAAAAGTCCTCCTTATCTTCTTTTAGTTTTACAGGTCTTTCCGTCCTGTAAACCCGTGGGCTCACGCATACGCCCCCTTCAGTGAGGCAGAGGTACTGGCTGCCTCATCTCGCGCTTTTTCAGTGCGGTTTTCTGTAAGATCAGCAAGACTAAACATGTTACACACATACATGAAATACATGAACTATCTTAAGGAAAGTGAGGACATATAATAAAAGTGTCTACAGACATGACATGGGTGACCAACAGTGAGAAAGCGAAAGGCACGCGCTCAACCCAGTTTGTGAGGGATTGCGCAATCCGAGGTGAGACTCCACTCCTCGCTGCCTCAACTCGCGTGTCGCCCCTCTAATTGAACAGGGAATATGCAAATTCAGCGATTTTGATAATAAAAATGATTTAAATTATTGGAATTGTACATAAATTACATTTACAGCACAGATCAGTAGACAAATATTAATATTTATTTTATTTTATCATCATTTGTTTTCTCTTTTCATGATGAAAGGTGGGGCTCTGCCTCCCCTGCCTCCCAGGGCCGCCGCTCCCATAACGCGCATCACGCACTGTGCGTAGGGCACCAACTGCCGGAGGGGGCACCAGAATTATTTATCTATTTATTTAGCATTTTCTTAATGACTAATTATTTAAATTTAAGATGAACCCCAATATAATTGGTATCATAAGACCATTATAGGGAATGTGTAGGATATACATATTTCCTCGAAATAATCAAATGAATGATGGTGTCCCCCTCCTCCTTCCTGTGGTCTGTGCGATGGTGCCCAACAAACTCAAGCCTGGCGCTACCTGAAACGTTAGCTACACGCCTCGGCTTCGAACAGGCGACAGGAGTCGGGAGCAGAGGAGCAGCAGCAGGATGATGCTCGTGCATGGCTTGCAGGTATGTTTTAGAAATGTTCATTCTTAAATAGTGTAAAGTGCTTAAACGTTAGCCTTGGCCTGCACAACACACATAGCCTAATGGCAGGAGACATCTTGAGGCAAGCAGCAGGTCAAGTTAGCAAGCTAAAGATCTTCTAACGTGAGCTGCAAGCACACATCTCATCATCCTCAACGCTGCCAGCGTTGCTTAGGGGGCAGGTGTTTAAGGGGAGCTGGTAGTTACGTCACTAGGGGCAGATTTTGGGCAATAGATGGCGGTGTATTGTGAAATACATGAATACGTTCTTCTCCGTTATAGTCAGGCTACTCCTCAGGTGTCAGTACCCTTGCATCGTTAGCATGCCGGATCCATCCGTCTTTAGCAAAGCAGTTACCCAAGTGCAGCATGTTTATCTCAAAACATGGCGTTTGCAAGACCCATTATGATCGTGTAAGGCCGTTTGAGGGAATCAGGTCGGAGCCTCTTAACACAGGAATAACTGGTGGACATCGGAGGCTGCTTGTAATCAGGTCTGACATGACAGATGGACCAGCGTCCAGAGATTGCTAATTGGCTGTGTGAAACCGATTTCTTCGTCAGGGTAAGGGAAAGGTCGACATCTGCAGGGGAAATCGAGTCATTACTGCCATTACTTAATTAGCTAGAAGAACATTGAAATGTTGTCTTCTTATTGTAACCGGTTATTTTCTTGCCCGGTGCGGGATTCGATACGGGGTGTACTGCACCACAAGGCGACATCACTAACCGCTCGGCTAAAGGGTCAGACCCGTTAGCTAGGGGCTAACGGGTCTTATTAGTAGTTTACATTATTTAGGTTTATAGACTATTCATTGTAAACTGATCTATCGCGGATTACAATGTTTAGATCAAGGAATTTGGTCTTTTTTAAGTTGCAGTCTATTCCTTGTGTTTTCATTTCTAGTATGCATGTAAATGTAAAATGTAATGTTTTGCTAATCATATCAGCTTTGAAGGATATAAAGCACACATAATTGGGATGAATATATCTATACTAATACTTGTTCCGTTTTGTTAAACTTTTCAACCATCTCTCTTAATGCCCAGTTAATTCCTGAAGCTTGAGCGTCTTGAAAACTCACGTATTGATGACGCTAATTCATTTCCCTTGTATTTCTAAATTAATTCAGGGTCAATGCTGAAATTCGTTGATGTTGGAGGAACCCAGGAGGACCAAGACGATGATGACCAGCCATCTACCAGCACTTTTGAAGACGCCGAAACTGACCAACCCCCATCAAGTTCTGAAGGTACAGCAGCATCACCACAAGCAATAATCCAGACGCCGTCAGCAAGTGAGGCAGGAGAGACCATTGTGTCCCCTCCAATTGACCCTTCTCTTTGGCCAGCTCACATTGGAGACTCTGATCACTTGGATATTGTGCACAGAGGGCCATTTAAAGCTGGGTCCAATCTTAATTTCCCAAAGGGCCCAGATGGAAGGGCATTTCATACCGGCAGCCTATTATACAAATCGCTTTCCAGTGGTGAGAAGGTATTAAGAAGCTGGCTTGTATATTCAGAGCAAAACAATGCAGTGTTTTGCTTTGCTTGTAAGCCTTTTCGCTCAAAGGCTATAAATGTCACAGCCTCTCGCTCTTGACATCAAAGCGATCGCCCTTGACACCTGCTACACCAGCTGACACCTGCTACGCCAGCTGACACCTGCTACACCAGCTGACACCTGCTGACCCCCCCTTCATCGCCCTCACCCTTAAAAGGCTTCTACTAACGACCAGTCTTCACTGGAACGTCGCCATTCATGGACTTCTGCCTGCCTGCCTACCTGCCACAGAGCCACCTCCTGCTCTACCCCCGAGATCGGTCACTTCAATAAAGACTGGATTCTTCCCTTACCTGGTTGTCCCGTCTGCTTTTGGGTTCCTTCCCGATACGTGACAATAAAGCTTACTCAAGAGGGCCACAGTGACTGGTCTAATATTAACAGCAATTTGAGGACCAATGAAAATAGCCCAGATCATATACAGTGCGTGCTCAGGTGAAGGGAACTGGACACAGGGCTAAAAGAAGAACATGGCAATAGACCATCAGGAGCTGACATTGCTAGAGGCAGAAAAGAAAAGGTGGCGAGATGTCCTCAGACGGTTCATCACAATCACTCTCTCTCTTGCCAGTAAGCAATTACACCTAGGGCACCCAAATGGCTAGCAGCGGCCCTGACCACGGCCTTGCCTGGAGCTGCGCCCGAGGAGGAAGCACCGAGGGCGGTCTGGCAGGACGCGGAAGCGGGGCAGGCTAAGCTAACTGCTAGCCCGTGCAGACCGGCAGTTCCCACAGTCGTCCTGGCTGCGTTCCTTCTCCTGGACAGTGGGATTTTTTAGACTGTGTTGCTCTGAGTGGACTGTGTTGTTAACTGTTTGTGTTTGTGTTTATTTTTGTTTTTGTCTCTCTGTTTTTATTTTTTTGTGGTGTCGTTTTTGGGAAGGTTTTTGTCTTTTGTTTCGAACTACTGTGGACTGGGGCAAACAGAATTTAATTTCTTTTGTGTACGCAAGTACATGAAAGAAATAACAAGAAATTGTTCCTGATTCCTTAATAGTACACCTGATCAATGGCCAAACCCATATTTGCATATGAAACTGGTCGTTGGTTTTGGTCGTTAGGGACTATTGTTTATAAGGGTGGGGGTACCTGCAGTCACTGTATTGTTTATAAGGGTGGGGGTACCTGCAGTCACTGTATTGTTTATAAGGGTGGGGGTACCTGCAGTCAGTGTATTGTTTATAAGGGTGGGGGTACCTGCAGTCACCGTATTGTTTATAAGGGTGGGGGTACCTGCAGTCAGTGTATTGTTTATAAGGGTGGGGGTACCTGCAGTCACTGTATTGTTTATAAGGGTGGGGTACCTGCAGTCACTGTATTGTTTATAAGGGTGGGGTACCTGCAGTCACTGTATTGTTTATAAGGGTGGGGTACCTGCAGTCACTGTATTGTTTATAAGGGTGGGGTACCTGCAGTCACTGTAGTGTTTATAAGGGTGGGGTACCTGCAGTCACTGTATTGTTTATAAGGGTGGGGGTACCTGCAGTCACTGTATTGTTTATAAGGGTGGGGTACCTGCAGTCACTGTATTGTTTATAAGGGTGGGGTACCTGCAGTCACTGTATTGTTTATAAGGGTGGGGGTACCTGCAGTCACTGTATTGTTTATAAGGGTGGGGGTACCTGCAGTCACTGTATTGTTTATAAGGGTGGGGGTACCTGCAGTCACTGTATTGTTTATAAGGGTGGGGGTACCTGCAGTCAGTGTATTGTTTATAAGGGTGGGGACACCTGCAGTCACTGTATTGTTTATAAGGGTGGGGGTACCTGCAGTCAGTGTATTGTTTATAAGGGTGGGGTACCTGCAGTCAGTGTATTGTTTATAAGGGTGGGGTACCTGCAGTCACTGTATTGTTTATAAGGGTGGGGGTACCTGCAGTCACTGTATTGTTTATAAGGGTGGGGGTACCTGCAGTCAGTGTATTGTTTATAAGGGTGGGGACACCTGCAGTCACTGTATTGTTTATAAGGGTGGGGGTACCTGCAGTCAGTGTATTGTTTATAAGGGTGGGGGTACCTGCAGTCAGTGTATTGTTTATAAGGGGGGTACCTGCAGTCACTGTATTGTTTATAAGGGTGGGGGTACCTGCAGTCACTGTATTGTTTATAAGGGTGGGGGTACCTGCAGTCACTGTATTGTTTATAAGGGTGGGGACACCTGCAGTCACTGTATTGTTTATAAGGGTGGGGGTACCTGCAGTCAGTGTATTGTTTATAAGGGTGGGGTACCTGCAGTCACTGTATTGTTTATAAGGGTGGGGTACCTGCAGTCAGTGTATTGTTTATAAGGGTGGGGTACCTGCAGTCACTGTATTGTTTATAAGGGTGGGGACACCTGCAGTCACTGTACTGTTTATAAGGGTGGAGGTACCTGCAGTCACTGTATTGTTTATAAGGGTGGGGTAGCTGCAGTCACTGTATTGTTTATAAGGGTGGGGACACCTGCAGTCACTGTATTGTTTATAAGGGTGGGGGTACCTGCAGTCAGTGTATTGTTTATAAGGGTGGGGACACCTGCAGTCACTGTATTGTTTATAAGGGTGGGGGTACCTGCAGTCACTGTATTGTTTATAAGGGTGGGGTACCTGCAGTCAGTGTATTGTTTATAAGGGTGGGGGTACCTGCAGTCACTGTATTGTTTATAAGGGTGGGGACACCTGCAGTCACTGTATTGTTTATAAGGGTGGGGGTACCTGCAGTCACTGTATTGTTTATAAGGGTGGGGGTACCTGCAGTCACTGTATTGTTTATAAGGGTGGGGTACCTGCAGTCAGTGTATTGTTTATAAGGGTGGGGTACCTGCAGTCACTGTATTGTTTATAAGGGTGGGGGTACCTGCAGTCACTGTATTGTTTATAAGGGTGGGGTACCTGCAGTCACTGTATTGTTTATAAGGGTGGGGTAGCTGCAGTCAGTGTATTGTTTATAAGGGTGGGGGTACCTGCAGTCACTGTATTGTTTATAAGGGTGGGGGTACCTGCAGTCACTGTATTGTTTATAAGGGTGGGGGTACCTGCAGTCAGTGTATTGTTTATAAGGGTGGGGACACCTGCAGTCACTGTATTGTTTATAAGGGTGGGGTAGCTGCAGTCAGTGTATTGTTTATAAGGGTGGGGACACCTGCAGTCACTGTATTGTTTATAAGGGTGGGGACACCTGCAGTCACTGTATTGTTTATAAGGGTGGGGTACCTGCAGTCACTGTATTGTTTATAAGGGTGGGGTACCTGCAGTCACTGTATTGTTTATAAGGGTGGGGTACCTGCAGTCACTGTATTGTTTATAAGGGTGGGGGTACCTGCAGTAACTGTATTGTTTATAAGGGTGGGGTACCTGCAGTCAGGTGAGACTGAAGAGGTCACTTAGATGATGATGAAACGTTTCTGTCAATAAACGTCGTGTCCAGATGAACTGATTCAACTTTCTTTGACATTAACAACACCTTAACAACACCTTAACAACACATTAACAACACCTAAAAATACATTAACACCTTAACAACACCTTAACAATACATTAACAACACATTAGCAACACTTTAACAATACATTAACACCTTAACAACACATTAACAACACCTAAAAATACATTAACACCTTAACAACACCTTAACAATACATTAACATCACATTAACAACACATTAACAACACCTTAACAATACATCAGCAACACCTTAACAATACATTAACGACACCTTAACAATACATTAACAACACCTTAACAACACAATAATAACACTTTAACAACACATTAACAGCACATTAACTCATTGACAACACAACACCTTTGCAACACAGTAACAACACGACATGTCACCTTGCTCATCACGTGGTGTGTTTTGGGCAGGTCGTGTGGATGTTAGCATTAGCTTGGCAGTCCTAGGTGTCTACAGACCTTCATCTCTATCTGCAGGATGCGTCCACGGGGCGCATGCGCTCACCGACACTTCCTGTTCTGTCTGGTTTCACCGCAGCGCGGCCGCAGCGGAGGATGGATCATGAGAAGACCCGACCAGAACGGGTCCTTCCTGAAACCGCGGCGTGTTGGAGGCCAGCCCTGTTCCTGGACTACACACCAACCCAAAAGGATAGTAACCCCCACCCAACCACATACACACACCCTGGGACCTGGTGCTACATCAGCTGACCGCTTTTGTAGTCTGTCATTCCCGCTTTAGCTGACTTGTAATCACACACACACACACACACACACACACACAAACACATACATACATATACACGCACACGCGTAAACCAAAAGTCTCCCTGATGCTGCCCGATACTTTACAGTAAGGTCAAGTTCAAGGTACAGAGACTGAGTCGGATGTTTGCCGCTTACGGCATGTCGCAGTTCAGCCTTTGCTACATGTTTATTCCTCAGCTGTTCACAACTTAGACAGCCTCTGCTGCCTGCAGAGTATCACCTGTATACCTGCAGAGTATCACCTGTATACCTGCAGAGTATCACCTGTATACCTCTGCTGCCTGCCAGAGTATCACCTGTATACCTGCAGAGTATCACCTGTATACCTGCAGAGTATCACCTGTATATCTCTGCTGCCTGCAGAGTATCACCTGTATACCTGCAGAGTATCACCTGTATATCTCTGCTGCCTGCAGAGTATCACCTGCATATCTCTGCTGCCTGCCAGAGTATCACCTGTATATCTCTGCTGCCTGCCAGAGTATCACCTGTATATCTCTGCTGCCTGCCAGAGTATCACCTGTATATCTCTGCTGCCTGCCAGAGTATCACCTGTATATCTCTGCTGCCTGCCAGAGTATCACCTGCATATCTCTGCTGCCTGCCAGAGTATCACCTGTATATCTCTGCTGCCTGCAGAGTATCACCTGTATATCTCTGCCGCCTGCAGAGTATCACCTGCATATCTCTGCTGCCTGCAGAGTATCACCTGTATACCTGCAGAGTATCACCTGTATATCTCTGCTGCCTGCCAGAGTATCACCTGCATATCTCTGCTGCCTGCCAGAGTATCACCTGTATATCTCTGCTGCCTGCCAGAGTATCACCTGTATATCTCTGCTGCCTGCCAGAGTATCACCTGTATATCTCTGCTGCCTGCAGAGTATCACCTGTATATCTCTGCTGCCTGCAGAGTATCACCTGTATATCTCTGCTGCCTGCAGAGTATCACCTGTATATCTCTGCTGCCTGCAGAGTATCACCTGCATATCTCTGCTGCCTGCCAGAGTATCACCTGTATATCTCTGCTGCCTGCAGAGTATCACCTGCATACCTCTGCTGCCTGCCAGAGTATCACCTGTATATCTCTGCTGCCTGCAGAGTATCACCTGTATATCTCTGCTGCCTGCAGATTATCACCTGCATATCTCTGCTGCCTGCAGATTATCACCTGTATATCTCTGCTGCCTGCAGAGTATCACCTGCATATCTCTGCTGCCTGCAGATTATCACCTGCATATCTCTTCAAGCCCAAATAAAACAAGGCCTTAAACCACGTGCATTTACTGTTAGAAATAAAAGGGAATAGGAGAAGGTAAAACAGTCGAGGGATGCTGAGGTGAAGTATAGTGATGTACTGACTGTTTATGTATGTGCAGAACAGACCAGGAGACAGACCAGGAGACAGTGGAAGGCCGGGGAAGGGGAGACACCCCACATTAAACAGGCCTTAGTTAAGTGTGGTTATCCTAACTGGGTGTTTGTCAAAGCCAGGGAGACGCCCAAACTGTGCCCCAGCCGATCGAAGAGGGAAGAACTGATCCCGTAGAGAAATTCCTCTCTGCATGTAACCCATCCTAGCTGTGTAGCTAGGAGCGGTGGGCAGCCACTGTACATCACCCGGGGACCAACTCCAATTCGTCTTGCCATGCCTTGCTCAGGGGCACAGACAGGAGTATTAACCCTAACATGCATGTCTTTATGATGGTGGGAGGAAACCGGAGCACCCGGAGGAAACCCACCGCAGACACGGGGAGAACATGCAAACTCCACACAGAGGACGACCTGGGATGACCCCCAAGGTTGGACTACCCCGGGTTTTGAACCAAGGACCTTCTTGCTGTGAGGGGACAGCGCTAACCATGTATTTTCCAAACACCGCGTCTCAGTTGCTTTCAAATCCCAAAACACGCTGCGCCAGAAATTGGTCCACCCCATGGACCGGGTCCCCCTGGCACAAACAGAGCAATATAGTGTACGCTGTGAAGTGCCAGGAGGACTGCCGTGACTTGCATCGGGGAAACCAAGCAGACGCTGGCCAAGAGGATGGTACAACACAGAAGAACTACCAAGTCAGACCAGGACTCCACAGTCTACACCATCTACAGGTCAGTGGCCACTCTTTCAAGGATGCGGATGGGGAGGAACGCTGGTTTGAACGGGGAGTCAGAGAGGCCTTCTATGTGAAGAGGGAACGACCATCCCTGAACCGGCCATATTAACTCTAGTTAAAGGTCACACCTGTATTTGCATATGAAAGTGGTCGTTGGCTTGGGTCGTCATGCCACTGTATTGTTTATAAGGGTGGGGTACCTGCAGTCAGGTGAGACTGAAGAGGTCACTTAGATGATGATGAAACGTATCTGTCAGGAAACGTTGTGTCCAGATGATTCAACCTTCTGTTAGGGTTTGCACCCGACCCCAAGAGCACAAACACAGAAGGCACAATATAGCGGGACCAACAGGCTAATTTATTGAAGAGAAAACTCAGGAAGTCCACTTTCACCAGGAAACGCGAAGTCCACCTTTAAGCCGGGAACCGTGGAGTCGCCCTTTAATCCGGGAACAGTGGAGTCGGCCCTTAATCCAGGCAGGAGGGGGGTAAACAGGAGGATACCAAAGGAGAACGGAAAAATCACAGCAACGCTGGAGTGAAGAAATCCTCTTCGTAAACGGAAAGCAGCGCACAGGGGAAGGGGAGCAACGAGGAAGGTCCAACAGAGAAATCTCCAGGGAAGATCCAGGTAAGTAAACAAACTTCGACGAGCAGGACAAGCACAAGTACTCTCCCAGGGAACGGCACGAACTGGCAACAAGCAGAGTGACACAGCCAGATATAGGGAGGTGATTGCCAACAGGTGAGTGGAGGGGTAACGAGGAAACAGGCATCAGGTGGAGTTGGCAGAGCTCCGGGCACGCCCACACTGCAGAGCGGGTGTGGAGCGGGGAGACGCCGAGCCTTGGCCAAGGTTACACTGCAGAGCGGGTGTGGAGCGGCGAGACGTAACAGTACCCCCCCCCCCTCTACGGGAGCCACCTGGCGACTGACCTGGCGCCCCCGGGTGGGCACGGTAGAAGTCGGCGAGGAGAGAGGGATCCATAATGAGCTTCCGCGAAATCCAACTGCGCTCCTCAGGTCCATAACCTGCCCAGTCCGCGAGATACTGGAACCCGCGGCCGCAGCGCCGGACTTTAAGCAGCCGGCGGACCCTCCATTGAGGATGACCATCTACAAATTCCGGAGGCGGAGGCTCAGGAACCGGGGGCATAAGAGGACTGCTGGAGACGGGCTTAACTCGAGAGACGTGGAAGACAGGATGAATGTGCATGGAGGAAGGCAGCTTCAGCCGAACAGCTGCCGGGCTCAGGACTTTCTGGACTTCAAAAGGACCAATGAAGCGGGGCGAGAGTTTCTTGTCGGTTGTCTGGAGGGGAACGTCCTTCGTGGACAGCCAGACCCTCTGTCCCTTCTTGTACTCCGGCGCAGGGGTACGTCGCTGGTCAGCCCCTCTGCGAGCGCGCTCCCCAGCCTTGAGCAGTGCTGTCCGGGTGGTCCTCCAGACACGCTGACAGCGTCGCAAGTGGAGCTGTACGGAGGGAACGGCCACTTCATCCTGCTGTGGGTCGAACAGGGGAGGTTGATACCCCAGGGATGCCTCGAATGGAGAAAGTCCAGATGCAGAGCTGACCAGGGAATTGGTGGCGTACTCTACCCACGGTAGGTAGTCACTCCAGGTGGAGGGCTTGCTGTTACATACACAACGCAACGCTGTCTCCATGCTCTGGTTTGCCCTCTCGGTCTGACCATTTGTTTGGGGGTGGTAGCCCGAAGACAGACTTACTGTGGCTCCGATGCCTTTACAAAATGCACGCCACACTTGTGAGGTGAACTGAGGACCTCTATCGGAGACTACATCTGATGGCAGGCCATGAAGCCGGAAGACATGTTGCATCAAGAGGTCCGCGGTCTCAGCAGCCGAAGGAAGTTTGGGAAGGGCTATCAGATGGACGCCCTTGCTGAAACGGTCTATGACGGTGAGAACCACAGTGTTTCCCCGAGAAGGTGGTAGTCCGGAAACGAAATCCAAAGCCACGTGAGACCAGGGGCGGCTAGGAATAGGGAGTGGCTGCAACAGACCAGATGGCGCCTGGTGAGAGGCCTTGCTGCGGGCGCAAACAGTGCAGGCCGCTACAAAGCTCTTCACATCCTCCCGCATAGTTGGCCACCAGAAGCGCCGAGCGATGAACGACTGGGTACGACTAACTCCTGGGTGACAGGAGAAACGACTGCTATGACCCCACTGAAGAACTCGAGACCGAACAGCATCTGGGACGAAGAGGCGACGGGGTGGCACGTTACTCGGAGCGGGTTGAGCACGTTGGGCAGTGCGAACAGCCGACTCAAGGCCAAAAGTGACCACACCGACCACTCTAGCCGCAGGGAGGATGGGTTCAGGCTCTTCAAACGCGCCTTCCTTCGGGTGTAGCCGAGACAGGATGTCAGCCTT
This sequence comes from Lampris megalopsis, assembly GCA_022114975.2. Lineage (NCBI taxonomy): Eukaryota > Metazoa > Chordata > Actinopteri > Lampriformes > Lampridae > Lampris > Lampris megalopsis. Next base: position 17,408 of record JAJHIY020000740.1, on the reverse strand, counting down.
TACGTTGCGTGTCCCAGGACGGTAAGTCAGAACATAGTTGAAACGACTGAGGTAGCCAGCCCACCGAGCCTGACGACTGTTGAGACGTTTGGCTGCCCTCAGGTGAGTCAAGTTCTTGTGGTCCGTCCAGATGAGAAACGGGTGCTCAGCGCCCTCGAGCCAGTGGCGCCATTCCTCCAGAGCAGCCACTACAGCCAGTAACTCCCGGTTTCCAACGTCATAATTCTGCTCGGCCGGCAGAAAAAGGCGCAAGGATGGAGTTTCTGGTCCTCAGCCGACCGCTGGGAGAGCACCCCCCCTACGCCTGAATCCGAGGCATCAACCTCTACCACGAATTGTCTCTTGGGGTCAGGATGGAGCAGCACTGGGGCCGAGGTGAACCTTGTCTTGAGGACTTGGAAAGCAGAGCTGGCAGCAGGAGACCAGATGAAGGGTTTGGCTGGGGAGGTCAACGCAGTAAGCGGTTCTGCCAGCTGGCTGTAGTTGCGAATGAATCTCCGGTAGAAATTTGCGAACCCTAGAAAACTCTGCAGCTCCTTACGGTTGGTAGGTTCCGGCCAGTCCACCACTGTCTGGACCTTGCGGGGATCTGCTCTGGTCCGTCCCTTCTCTACGATGAATCCCAAGTAATCCACAGAGGGGGAGTGAAACAGGCACTTCTCCGCCTTGACGTAGAGTTGGTTCTGGAGGAGGCGCTCCAGTACCCTGCGAACATGCTGGACGTGTTCCTCAAGAGACTGGGAAAAAATGAGGATGTCGTCCAGGTAAACGACGACAAACACATCCAACATGTCACGGAGTACGTCGTTCATAAACGCCTGAAACACTGCTGGTGCGTTTGTGAGTCCGAACGGCATCACCAAGTACTCATAGTGGCCTCGGGGTGTTTTGAAGGCGGTCTTCCACTCATCGCCTTCCCTGATTCGCACGAGGTGGTAAGCGCTCCTCAGGTCTAGCTTGGTGAAGATGGTCGCCTGTGAGAGAGGCTCAAAAGTCGAACTCATAAGTGGAAGCGGGTACTTGTTCTTAATGGTGATTGCGTTCAGTTGCCGGTAGTCAATACAAGGTCGAAGTCCCCCGTCCTTCTTCTTCACAAAAAAGAACCCTGCAGCAACAGAGGAAGACGAGGGCTTGATGAGACCTGCAGCAAGGGACTCGGTGATGTACTCATCCATGGCCGCCTTCTCAGGGAGTGACAAGTTGTAGAGGCGGCTACTGGGAAGAGTAGCCCCAGGACGGAGATCAATGGCGCAATCATACGGGCGGTGAGGCGGGAGTGACTTAGCACGGGTCTTGCTAAATACCTCACCAAGGTCATGATACACAGGGGGCACGGAGGAGAGATCAGGAGGCAGGGGAGTAGGCGAGCTCAAAGGCGTAGCACTCGGAGCTGCACGAAGGCATTGGGCATGGCAAGTAGAGCCCCATCCAAGGACTGTGCCTGTGGACCAAGAGATGTGGGGTTCATGGTGTCTGAGCCAGGGGCGTCCCAAGATAACTGGATTAAGCGGGGAACGTATGATGTAAAACTGCATTGTCTCTGTGTGGTTACCTGCAACGGTGAGAGTAACGGGGACGGTCCGCTGTGTGATACAGGCTAATCTCCGGTCATCCAAGGCAAACGCATCAATGGGGGTCCCAAGAGACTCAAGGGGAATGTCTGCCTGCGAGGCAAAGTCAAGGTCCAAAAAACTATCATCTGCTCCGGAATCAATCAGGGCTCCAAGGGAAAGTCTCTGGCCCGCCCAGACTAAAGCAATAGGAACAAGATGGCCGCGAGATTCGGACCCACGGGAGAAGGAAAGGCGGCTTACTAGGATCTCCCTTGGTCCTGGTAAGCCTAATCTTTTGGCCGTGAGGGACAGTCGCGGAGTCGGTGCCCCTTAAGACCACAGTACAGGCAAAGACCTGCCTTGAATCGGCTCTCCCGTTCAGCAGGAGTAAGTCTAGCACGTCCTACCTCCATCCGCTCTTCTACATCCCCAGGTGGCGTTGTCGCGAAAGAGTCAGAGGAGGGATTGGCCGGGGAAACGGGAACAGCGGTTCGGTCTGACGCAGAGGTAGTTCTGGGATTGAAGGAAGTTCCACGCAAGGCCTTCTCACGCTTTCTCTCCCGGATACGTCCATCAATGCGGATAGCGAGAGCAATGAGGTCATCCAGAGATGAGGGTTCTTCTCGGGTAGCAAGTTGATCCTTCACCGCCTCGCTCAATCCTCTACGAAAAGTGGCACGCAGGGCCTGGTCATTCCATCCGCTCTCAGCGGCAGCCAGGCGGAAGTCGACGGAGTAATCTGTGACGCTGGCGCCGCCCTGCTGGATGTTATTCAGTCGTGAGTCAGAATCCCGACCGCTTACCGGATGGTGGAAAACCTTACGTAGCTCTGCGACAAAGTCTCTATAAGAGTTACAGTAGCTGGCCCCCATGGACCAAGAAGACGTAGCCCACTGCGCTGCTCGACCACTGAGCAGGTTGGTCACGTAAGCGATCTTAACAGCATCACTGGAGAACACGGTGGGCTGGTGTGTGAAAACAAGCTCACACTGCATAATGAAGGTAGAGCAAGTTTCAAAGTTACCGTCAAATGGGCGTGGACTGGTAATGATGGTTCCACGGGGTAAATAAACAGGAACCGGAGGATCTACTGGAGCGGCGGCCACAGGGGGCGCACTTGCTGGCGGTACAGGCTGGTTCAGCTGCTGGTTGGCAAGAGCTGCTGAAATGGTCTGCAGTTGTTGCATGATCTCTGCCTGCTGACTCGCCATCGCCGCCTGCTGGACAGCTAAAGCTTCCACAGAAGCTTGCAGGGGTTGAACTTGAGACTGGAGACCCTGCACAGCAACCGAAGCCTCTTGTAATTGCTGGGAATGGGCGTTGGTAATCTGAATTTGTTTTACTAGGGCTGCTTGCACCGGATTGGCTGTGGGTGTGCCGTCTGTGCTGGCTGGGGTCGTCATGGCCAGTTCGTACTGTTAGGGTTTGCACCCGAGCACAAACACAGAAGGCACAATATAGCGGGACCAACAGGCTAATTTATTGAAGAGAAAACTCAGGAAGTCCACTTTCACCAGGAAACGCGAAGTCCACCTTTAAGCCGGGAACCGTGGAGTCGCCCTTTAATCCGGGAACAGTGGAGTCGGCCCTTAATCCAGGCAGGAGGGGGGTAAACAGGAGGATACCAAAGGAGAACGGAAAAAATCACAGCAACGCTGGAGTGAAGAAATCCTCTTCGTAAACGGAAAGCAGCGCACAGGGGAAGGGGAGCAACGAGGAAGGTCCAACAGAGAAATCTCCAGGGAAGATCCAGGTAAGTAAACAAACTTCGATGAGCAGGACAAGCACAAGTACTCTCCCAGGGAACGGCACGAACTGGCAACAAGCTGAGAGTGACACAGCCAGATATAGGGAGGTGATTGCCAACAGGTGAGTGGAGGGGTAACGAGGAAACAGGCATCAGGTGGAGTTGGCAGAGCTCTGGGCACGCCCACACTGCAGAGCGGGTGTGGAGCGGGGAGACGCCGAGCCTTGGCCAAGGTTACACTGCAGAGCGGGTGTGGAGCGGCGAGACGTAACACCTTCTTTGGTTTTCTTACCTGGATCACTGAGCATCAAGACCTTGAGAGAGCCGTTAAACACGTGGAGTTAAATTACTGTGTCAGCAACATCAAGGAGGACAAATGCATCTAAACAAAGATAGCATTAGAATAGAATAGAATAGAATAAAGTAATGTAGAATAGAATAAAGTAGACTAGAGTACAGCAGAATAGAATGGAATAGAGTAGAATAGAATAGAGTAAATTACAATAGAGAAGAGTATATCCATCCATCCATTAGCTGAACTGCTCATCCTGCTCTCAGGGTCACGGGGGTGCTGGAGCCTAGCCCAGCAGTCATTGAGCGGCAGGTGGGGAGACACCCTGGACAGGCCACCAGGCCATCATAGGGCAGAGTAGAACAGAATAGAAGTAATAAAAGTGGTGGACCAGGTGTTGACGTACCTGTTGCCCCCCCCCCATCAGACTCTGCTCAGCCTTGCAGGCTGCAGCCATGTGTGCGGTGTTTGCAGAGGACATGAACACGGTCCACAATGGCAGAGGTCAGCAAAGCTGCCGCGCATCCATCACCTTCCCATTTACACCTGTTCATCTTGTTTGCTTTGCTTTGCTTTGCTTTGCTTTGCTTTTCTCCTGGAAGTCACAAAATAAACACCAGAGTGGAGATTCCAGCAGAATCACAGAAAGTACCTCTACATGGTGGTGTTTTGGGCTTTTCTTGTACCCTCTGTGACTCATGCTAACATGGCACACCTGGACTGGAGCCTGAAGTTCTGGTGTCAGCGACCGTAAACCTAAAGGCTGGAATTCACTGGCGGCCTTTGCTGTGTTCAAGTCACAGGGTGATAAAACAAAAACACCAACAACAAAAGAAGTTATTTCCTGCTCACTTCTTCTTTGTCTTCACACACTTAAGATTCAGAACCTCCCTCCGAGTGCTCGACCTCCCTGCTCTGTGCAGGCCCGGTGTGGTGTCATGTGAATGGCCAGGTTATCCCCGCGTCTCAGCAGCAGCAGGCTGGTGCAGGCCCGGTGCAGGCCCGGTGCAGGCCCGGTGCAGGCGGAGGGGGAGAAACATGGCGGCGGTGGCAGTGAGTCCACAATGAAAACAGGGTTTTAGATTACATGGTGATTTAGGAATGTGCTCGGAGCCAAGAGAGACGAGCAGGCAGGCCGTCAGCCATGCACAGTTACCCCCACTCCCACCCGCCTGAGAGGCAACCAGCAACATCTGGAGACACTACACTTGGACCAAGGACTGTGTGTGTGTGTGTGTGTGTGGGGGGGGGGCTCAGATATGTGCCCAGGGAGAGATTATAGGTTCTTACAGTGTTATTACAGTGGGTCAGTTATATTAATGTCTTATTTATATTATTGGCTGCAACTATCGAGTTCAACCACGAGCCAGGGGAGGACCGCGTGTTTCCACAGCACTTTGAAGCCACCATATTTTCATAACACGTTAACAATTAACAGTTAAAATATGCATAAGTACACTCGCAGGCTGATCACACCGAGTTCAGAGGACCTCTAATTGCATGGTGATTTCATCCACACTGAGGACGCACCGCTGGCTGACGGGCTTATGCATGAGGTAATGCTATCAAATACAGCCCAGAAAACTCCATTACATCGCTATGGCATGTACTCTGCATCACTGAAGAAAACATTAGCCTCGCGCAGCACTCACAGGCTACCACGAAGACCAGAAACGGAGTTTTTACATTCTGCCAACAAAGGGGGCGCGGTGGCTTGTGGTGTCCAAAGGTAACTTGCCATTCTTACTTTCAGCAGTTTATTTATTTATTTTGTTTTGTTTTGTTTTTTTGGGGTGGGGGGGGATTTTTCTCCCTTTTTCTCCCCAATTGTACTTGGCCAATTACCCCACTCTTCTGAGCCGTCCCGGTCTCTGCTCCACCCCCCTCTGCCGATCCGGGGAGGGCTGCAGACTACCACATGCCTCCTCCCATACATGTGGAGTCACCAGCCGCTTCTTTTCACCTGACAGTGAGGAGTTTCACCAGGGGGACGTAGCACGTGGGAGGATCACGCTATTCCCCCCTGTCCCCCGAACAGGCACACGATCGACCAGAGGAGGCGCTAGTGCAGCGACCAGGACACATACCCACATCCGGCTTCCCACCCGCAGACACGGCCAATTGAGTCTGTAGGGACGCCCGACCAAGCCGGAGGTAACACGGGGATTCGAACCGAAGCCCCCCCCGTATTGGTAGGCAATGGAATAGACCGCTGCGCTACCAGGACGCCGCCATTTTTATTTGTTATAATAGAAACGGGCACTCGTGTTTAGTTGCCTGATGAAGTTGTTACTAGAGCTGACAAGTCAGCTAATATTGAGGGTGCATATGATAACGTGAGTCAGCTCATGCCAGGTCATTTACATAATACCATTCAGCTCAGTGTTCTTACCATCACGCGGATTGTCTGTATGAACACTGTAACGTGCTCGGATAAATACACTCGTTAGCCTTTGGCAAACGGGTCGGACCCTTGAGTCGACTGGTTAACGTAGTCGCCCGTAGTGCGGAAGACCCGGGTTCGCGTCGCGGCTGCGGCGGTGCCCGGGCTGCCCCCGAATTCGCTACAATATAATCTGGGTCACATTCACCAGCTCACTGGAGCTGCAGATCAAACATGTTCATCAATTAAACAGGCGAAAACACAATGAGAGGCAGACACAAAGAGGAACTCCAGGTTGTGACAGATATTATGACTCGAAAGGGAGAATCCCGGCAGGATGTAACCCTAGATGTTGGTCCTAAGCCACCATACGTCGGTCCCTTGACTCCTGCCATAACATGTGACTAATGTTCAGAAAGTGTGTCTGCTGTGACGACATTAACACCGGCTGTCCTGGAGGTGATGTGGGTCGCCGGACCTTGTACAAGGCTCAGACATCTACATTATCCTTTGTACATTGACGAATTAAGAGGAGTGATTTAACACAAAAGAACTTATTTTGTTTCTGTTTCATGAGAGACGTCTACAGACCTTCTCTCGTCGCTCCAGCTGTTCCCGCCTTCCGCCTTCGTGAGATCGATAACTGCTGTTTATTCTTACTCTCCCTCCTCTATATTCTGCCCTGACCTCTTCATTTGTTCTACTGATTTCGCTATATTCTGTGCTTAGCCCACTTATCGCTATCGTTCCTAGTTTGTTACTAGCTTCGAGCTTAGCCTAGCTTAGCAGTTAGCTCTGTAGGCAGCCTCGTTTAAACGGTGGTGTGTGGTGACTGTTCTGCAGTTACAGACAGGTTGTCTCCACTAGAGAGACGTGTCCATGAGTTAGAGCAGCTGCTTTCGGCCAGGATTACGTTAGATGTGACGGGCACTCCAGATAGCCTTAGCCCCGGGCCTGACGGCTGGCCTGCTAATGTTAGCACTAGCTCAGTAGCCCCGGGCCTGCCGGCAGACCTGCTATTGTTACCACTAGCTCAGTAGCCCCGGGCCTGACGGCAGACCTGCTATTGTTACCACTAGCTCAGTAGCCCCGGGCCTGACGGCAGACCTGCTATTGTTAGCACTAGCTCAGTAGCCCCGGGCCTGACGGCAGGCCTGCTATTGTTACCACTAGCTCAGTAGACCCGGCCTGACGGCAGACCTGCTATTGTTAGCACTAGCTCAGTAGACCCGGGCCTGACGGCAGACCTGCTATTGTTAGCACTAGCTCAGTAGACCCGGGCCTGACGGCAGACCTGCTAATGTTAGCACTAGCTCAGTAGACCCGGGCCTGACGGCAGACCTGCTAATGTTAGCACTAGCTCAGTAGCCCCGGGCCTGACGGCAGGCCTGCTATTGTTAGCACTAGCTCAGTAGCCCCGGGCCTGACGGCAGACCTGCTATTGTTAGCACTAGCTCAGTAGCCCCGGGCCTGACGGCAGACCTGCTATTGTTAGCACTAGCTCAGTAGCCCCGGGCCTGACGGCAGACCTGCTATTGTTAGCACTAGCTCAGTAGCCCCGGGCCTGACGGCAGACCTGCTATTGTTAGCACTAGCTCAGTAGACCCGGGCCTGACAGCAGACCTGCTAATGTTAGCACTAGCTCAGTAGCCCCGGGCCTGACAGCAGGCTTGCTATCGTTAGCACTAGCTCAGTAGCCCCGAGCCTGACAGCAGGCCTGCTATTGTTAGCACTAGCTCAGCCTCGTCGGCAGATGCGGCTGAGTTTGTCTCTGTTTACCGGCGTGGGAAGGCTCGCAAGAGCAAGCCACCGGTCATGTGGCCTGGTCTGCAGTCACCTCTCCCGACTGCATACCGGTTTTCGCCCCTCACCAGCCCTGTTGGTAGTCTTAACAGCCAGCATGCCTCTGCCGCTCCTGTCGACAGAGTAAAGCAACGCACGCTAGTGATAGGAGACTCCATTACCCGCAGTATCAGATTAGCTTCGCCAGCCTTGGTTCACTGTTTACCCGGGGCCAGAGTCTCCGACATAGAGGCTAATCTTAGGGTGCTGGCATCACGGAGGGAGAGCCAGGGAACCCAGGCACACAGCACCACTACTTTCAGCAACATTGTTATTCATGTCGGCACCAATAATGCTAGGATGAAGCAATCAGAGATCACAACAGCCAGCATAGTCAGAAAGCTTGAGTTTGCCAGAAAGATATGTCGGCATAGATTAATTGTCTGTGGTCCCTTACCTGCGAGGGGTGATGATGAGATGTACAGTAGGCTCACCTCGATGACCCGCTGTCTGGCTCATTACTGTAATGAGCAGGGATTCGGCTTTGTTGCTAACTGGCCGTCTTTCTGGGGCCGCCCTTACCTGCTGAAAGTTGACGACATCCACCCAACTAAGGACGGCGCCGCACTTTTATATGGCAATATAGATAGCTGTCTACGTTTAGCTTGACACTTGGGACTTATTCAGCAGGTTGCGGATATTAGAGAGCCTGTTAGGTTTAAATCTAGAGTCAGCTAGTTCAGTTAATATGTGTAGTTAGGGAATTTCACAGCTTGGTCTATAACATTGAGACTGTCTCTCTACCTTTCTGTGTTGCTCGCAAGCTCTCCTCTCCTAAATGTGTGAATCACAATAATCTAATAACCATTCCTACCTCTGGTGATGGTGAAATGTGTAACAAACCACCTAATAATCTGCAAACCAAACAGCTAATGTTATCAAAAGTTTGACCACACATCATTCATAGTGTAGGTCCTCAAAATTGTCAACTAATGTGTCTACTTCATCTCATCTCATCTTCAGCTGCTTTTCCGGGGTCAGGTCGTGGTGGCAGCAAGCTTAGTAGGGCACTCCAGATGTTCCTCTCCCAAGCAACGCCCTCCAGCTCCTCCTGGGGGTCCCAAGGCGTTCCCAGGCCAGATTGGAGATGTAGTCCCTCCAGCGAGTTCTGGGTCTACCCCGGGGTCTCCTCCTAGACTTGGAGGTGCTGACCCTTATCCCAGCCATTTCACACTCAGCTGCAAACCGCCCCAGTGTGCGCTGGAGGTCGCGTTCTGATGAAGCCAACAAAACCACATCATCTGCGAAGAGCAGAGATGCAATTCTGAGGTTCCCAAAACGGACACACTCCTCACCTTGGCTGCACCTTGAGATCCTGTCCATGAATATCACAAACAGAATCGGAGACTAGGGACAACCTTGGCGGAGTCCGACACCCACCGAAAACGTGTTTGACTTTGTGCAGAGAATGCGGACACAGCTCTCACTTTGGTTACACAAGGACCAGATGGCTTGTAGCAACTGCCCCGGTACCCCATACTCCCGCAGTACCCCCCACAGAGTGCCCCGGGGTACATGGTCGTAAGCCTTCTCCAAGTCCACAAAACACATGTAGACTGGCTGGTCAAACTCCAATGGCCCCCTCAGCACTTCCACAAGGGTAAAGAGTTGGTCCGTTGTTCCACAGCCAGGATGGAATCTGCATTGTTCCTCCTGGATCCGAGGTTCGACAATCGGTCGGAGCCTCCTTTCGAGCACCCTAGAGTAGACTTTCCCAGGGAAGCTGAGCAATGTGAAGCCCTGATAATTGGAGCACACCCTCCGGTCCCCCTTTTTGAATATGGGAACCACCACCCCAGTCTGCCACTCCATTGGTACTGTCCCCGACCTCCACGTGACACTGAAGAGGCGTGTCAACCAAGACAGCCCAACAATGTCCAGAGCCTTCAGCATCTCAGGGCAAATCTCATCCGCACCCGGCGCCTTGCCACCAAGGAGCTTTGGGTGGGGTTTCCCCTGAGTCTTCAGACTCTACCTCCTGCACCGAGGACATGTTAGCCGGGTTCATAAGCTCTCCAAAGTGTTCTTTCCACCGCTCAACAACATCCCCAGTCCGGGTCAACAGCCCCCCTCCCCGGATGAATACAGCCTGTCAAGCCCTGCTTCCCCTTCCCGAGCCGCTGGATGGTTTGCAAGTCTACTTCCAATTAGTATTTCATGTATTTGGTAGCTCTGAAGCTCTGCCTACTACAGATCAATTCAACAAGTCACTTAAATTTGGTTTCATAAATATCAGATCATTGTCTACCAAAGCCTTACTAATAAATGATCTGATTCCTGAACATAGTTTTGATATGACTGGGTTATGTCAAACATGGCTGAAACCAAATGTTTTCCTTCCCTTAAATGAAGCTTCCCATCCTGACTGTGCCCATGTAGCTCGGGCAAATAAACAAGGCGGGGGTGTTGCCTTTATATATATTATATGTATGTGTGTGTGTGTGTGTGTGTGTGTGTGTGTGTGTGTGTGTGTGTTTATATTTTCAATGTGTGTATTTTCAATTTAACTTTTAAACTTGGATCTAAATTCTAATCTTTTGGGGCTTTTATTCTACATCCATCTGTATCAGCCATGAACAGACTCTGCTGAGTTAGATTGTGATACTATCGACCTCTTGGCTCTTACTATTTCTTGAAGAATTTGGAGAATTTGTCTCAGGTTTATTCATTCTGATGAGATTCTAATTCTAGGTGATTTCAATATTCATCTGAATAACACTGCTGATCCTCTAAGTAAAGCCTTTCTGGCACTAGTTGATACTTTTGGGTTTGCGTAGTTTGTTCGAGTCGACATTGCAGTGGTAACACCCTTGATTTGGTTTTATCTAAAGGAATAGCTGTTTCTGATCTGAATGTCTTGCCAATAACATCTGCTGTGTCTGATCATTTTCTCATCAAATTTGAAGCATTATTGGCCTGGCCAGTTAATGTCAGCACAGATGTAATTGCCACTCTCCACATTGGTCCCTCCACTGTAGCTGCATTTGGCCAGCAGCTGCCTGCAGTCTTGGCTCCTTTCACTGTGGTAAATGACTCTGTTGAAAATTTCACTAGCGACTTAAATGTGGCCCTCTCTAGTCTCCTCGATTCAGTTGCACCTCTCACTACCAGAGCTAGGCGACTAAAGAGGCCTATCCCCTGGTTTAATGTGTGCTCTTAAGTGGGTCTGCAGGAGACTGAAATGTAAATGGCAAAGAAATCAAAATTGGCAGTTTTTTAACTATCTTGGCATGAGTGTTTATTGAAATACAATCGTTGCTGTGAATCTATCTTACTTAATCAATATTAATAAACATAATACCAGATTTCTCTTACACTGTCATTAAATTTAGTAAAAAGCAGCCGTCTATTAGCTGCTCACCATTCACAGCCCATGAGTTTCCAGACTTTTTCTGTAATAAGGTTGATGAGATCATAGACAAAATTAGTTCATCTCCAGCTACTCCTGTTTTACCGAAGTCATATCTATACAATGAGTCAGTGAGAGTCCCTGTTATTACGGTTTTTGAGACTATCTCTCTTGATAATTTGACTAAGCTTGTGTCAGTTTCTAAACCAACTACTTGCCTACTTGACCCTTTACTAGCAAAACTTTTTGAAGACCTCTGGCCTTTCCTGAGACTCAATACTGGTCAATACTGGACATTGTTAATTTATCAATTACTACTGACACTGTTCCCAGCAGTTTTAAGACAGCTGTGGTTAAACCTCTACTTAGGAGCCCGCACCTCGATCCAAGGTCTTTTAATAACTATCGACTAGTCTCTAATCTTCCATTCGTTTCAAAAGTATGAGAGTTGTGTATCAACAACGTACGATCCATATAGAAGAAAACTATCTATATGAACCTTTTCAGTCGGCTTTCAGTGTCTGTCCCTCTACTGAAACTGCTCTGTCCAGAGTGGTGAACGATCTTCTACTAGCTACGGACTCCGACTCCACTTCTATGCTTCTACTACTAGACTTCAGCGCAGCCTTTGACGCCATTGATCACTGTTTACTATTAGACATAATAAATTGTAATTTTGGTGTCTCTGGCTTTGCTCTCTCTTGGTTTAACTCTTACTTATCTGGAAGAAAATATTTTGTCTGCTATAATAACATTCCATCAAAATTGTCTTATATTAAATATGGCATACCCCAGGGCTCGGTTCTTGACCCTCTACTTTTCTCTCTTTATATTTCACCACTTGGCCAAATTATACGCAGTCATGAAATAAATTTCCATTGCTATGCGGATGATACTCAGCTGTATGTGCCTATAAGAGCTGATGATCATACTCAAATAACTAATTTAGAGGCCTGCTTGGCTGCTTTGAAAAATTGGATGTCACTAAATTTCCCACTTTTAAATTCGGATAAAACTGAGGTACTGGTCCGTGGACCTGCTCGACACAGATGCCAATTTAATCAAGTAATAACAACAATCAACAAATCTGATTTCAAAAAGTGTGTTAACCATAAATCTTGGTGTTACGTTTGATCCCAGCCTTTCCTTTGATAAGCACATTAAAGAAATCACCAAGGCTGCCTTTTTTCACTTACATAACAGCTAAAATTCAATCTTTCCTGTCCATGGCTGATGCAGAGACTCTAATACATTCCTTAGTTTCATCCAGACTTGATTACTATGATGTTCTGTTTTCAGGTCTGCCACGTGCTAGTATTAATAGTCTTCAGATGGCTAAAAATGCAGTAGCTAGAATCCTAACTAAAACTAGAAAATTTGACCATATAATACCAATCCTTGCCTCCTTTCGTTGGCTTCCTATCCGTATTAGGTCAGACTCCAAGGTGCTTCAATTGACTTATAAAATTCTAAATGGGCTTGCCACTTCTTACCTGTCTGGTCTCCTTAAACGGTACATTCCATCTAGAACTCTTCACTCCCAAAATACAGGGCTCCTGTGTATATCCAAAGTTAAAAAGAAGTCAATTCACAATGTAATCTGAGAGTAGCCACTGGGGGGCGCTCAGTTTGTTGATATGCCTGGTTGAACAGCTGTTTGGGCTGCCGTCGTTGGTCGTGGTGGCCATTTTAGGTCACAACGTTTTTGATATGTTAAAGGTGACGAAAGACAGCCAAGAGAAGATAAAGTCTGCACTGCTCGGACCGAAGAACGCCGACTCCTGTCTGTTTTCTCCTGACTCCAACCGCACCAATCAAATAACACAACGCAGAGGGAGCCAGGGAGGAGGCAACAATACAGGGCTAGGCAGCCGGCCTGCAGAACCAAGGGCTACATGTACTTGACTTCTATTTAAACTAGGTGATGCCACTGAGTCTGAGATTCTCAGAGATGAGACCTGTGGTAGCAATGAGGCAGCATGGTAACAATAATACAGGTTAACAGCGCTTCATGTTGGTGTTACCACTTCACTCAGAGCGTGGAAGAAAGCAGTGTATATGCATAGAACTATACTGGCGTGGTCGAGGGGAGTCATCAAAATTCTTTTGCAAACAAATACTCAGGGGGGGATTTGCAGTATGCCCAGTTATAGCGGTGAATTAAATTCCAGCCATTTTCCCTTGTAGAACCACTGACTGTTGTAACTTGAGCAGAATTGCCATCTATAAGCTGCACATGTCCATTGTATTCATTCTGTTAAGCCGCATGGTAGAAAAACAGCTATCCTGAGCAACTCTAGAATTACACTCTGGAGCAGTGTAGCTAGCGTAAAGATAGCGCATAATTGGCATGCTACTAGTACTATTGCTCATCAAAGTAATTCTCATTTATAGGTATTTTTCAAAACAAAGCAGTGTAAACAATAGAAATATATCACTGCTCAACAAAAACAAGCACAAGTACTAGAACAACGCAGACCCACAGAATCAATAAATAACAGACAAGTTAAAGTTCAACTTCATATTCTTATTGTTCAACAGGCAAGTTTGCACAAAGAACACGACTTTGTATGAAGCTGACATAACACACAAAGGGCATAACACGACGTAGTGAAGGAGGGAGACCAATATGCACAAAAGCATATAGAATCACAGATATTTACAAACAGCAAGAAGGTAAGTAACGTGACCCTGGAACTAACAAGTGGAAAAAATATAAACGCTTGCAAATTTGCAAAATAGAGCCCTGACGACAAAGGCGCCATGATCTTTAGCCTTACAAGCTAAGCAGATGCAGTAGCCTCCCTGAGGAACCAAGAGCTCAGCAGCGCTGCTAGATGCTGGAAGTCATCAATACAATCTTAAATCCACCTTTAGACGCATAGTCAGATGATGATATTGTAACGATCACGGATAAGTAGACACGTTAGCCCTTGGCTGACGGGTCGGACCCTTTAGTCGACTGGTTAACGTTGTCGCCCGCGGTGCGGGATCCCCAGGTTCGCGCCCTTGCTGTGGCAATTCGCGGGGGACGCAAATCCCGAAGGAAGGGGGCAATGTAACGATCATGGATGAATAGGTTCGGTAGCCCTTGGCTAACGGGTCGGACCCTTTGGCTGTGGCGGTTCCCGGGCTGCCCTCCTAATTCGCTACAATATTGATATAGCCCATGCAGACCGGCAGCTCCGATAATACCGAGGGCGGTCTGGCAGCGGCCTTGCCTGGCATTGACTGTTTTGGTGTCGTCGTGAGGAGTGCGGGGAGGTGTGTCGAAGGTGTCTGGCTGGGAGAGCTGGCGTTGTATCGGCTGGGAGAGCTTGGTCCGCTACTTCCGGTGGGCGCAGGGACCACGGCCCTACCGGAGCTGCGCCCGAAGAGGAAACACCGAGGGCGGTCTGACAGGACGCGGAAGTGGGGCAGGCTAAGCTAGCTGCTAGCCCATGCAGACGGGGCCGTGCCTATAGTCCCCTGACCGGGGAACATAGGACCTATGTTCCCCGGGTGCCCTAGGGGAACATAGGACCCTTTTTATAAAGAAAGGTCCTATGTTCCCCTGCACATACAAAACGGGGAACATAGGACCCTTTTGGGGAAAAGTGGGGAATATAGGGCCCTCTGTATACAAAAAGGTCCGACATTCCCCGGTCTCATACAAAGCGGGGAACATAGGACCCGGGGACTATAGGACCCGGGGACTATAGGGAGGACCCCATGCAGACCGGCAGTTCCCACAGTCATCCTGGCTGGTGTTCGTTCTCCTGGACAGTGGAGGATTTGGACTGTGTCGCACTGCTGTGGGCTGGGGAAACGGAATTTCGTTTCTTTCGTGTCCGCAAGTACACGAAAGAAACGACAGTACAGTGTTCCTGATCCCTGATGACGAAGAGGAAGAGGAATAGTTTGTGAGTCTGTACCGTGTTAAAGGTGCTGCATGTAAGCGTGTCTACTTCAGCTTCCTCAGCAACTGTACACAAAGTGTTGCACTCACTGGAAAAGTGGTGTGGCCCGTTTACTTTTTCAACAACATCCGTTATGGTTCTGGCGGACTGAGTCCCACGTAGGAACGTTTGGCTTATCGGCCCGCTAAACGTTTTATTTTGGATGGATCCAAATGTAATGGGCCGCGAGCGCAGCCACGCCCACGCGGGGAACACCCGGACCAAAACATAACGGAACCTGCAGGGTTGCCCATTTCTTTTAAACATGAAAATAAACGACTAATACCATTTTTTTTGTGGGTGGGAGCACTACTTTGCTTTGACTATTAATAGATTACCTATGGGCGTGTTATATATATATATATATATATATATATATATATATATATATATATACTTGTTCAAGTCGGTAGACTTATATATTGTAGCTTTAAAAGGTGCAGCTGTCCCACCTCTGCTTGGTTTCAGCAGATTCCTCCCAGTTGTATCCGGCCAATCACCCCACTCTTCCGAGCCGTCCCGGTCTCTGCTCCACCCCCTCTGCTGATTCGGGGAGGGCTGCAGACTACCACATGCCTCCTCCGTGTGGAGTCACCAGCCGCTTCTTTTCACCTGACAGTGAGGAGTTTCGCCGGGGGGACGTAGCGTGTGGGAGGATCACGCTATTCCCCCCAGTTCCGCCTCCCTCCCGGACAGGCGCCCCGGCCTCCCAGTAGAGGCGCTAGTGCAGCGACCAGGACACATAGCCACACCCGGCTTCCCACCCGCAGACACGGTGAATCGTGTCTGTAGGGACGCCTAACCAAGCCGGAGCTAACACGGGGATTCGATCCACAGATCCGCGTGTTGGTAGGCATCGGAATAGACCGCTGCACTACCCGGACCCCCGGTTTCCGATTCTTAGGGAAAGGTTTAACATGTGGAATTAGCTGAAACAATCGACGACCGATGATGAAAAGAAAAGCGTAAAGGAAGGAGTTCGCCTCAGGATAATTTAACATTGGAAACGTTTGGAGCTCAGTCTTTCTGTTGGGACAGACAGCTTTGCAGAGAGGTCTGCTTGTCTTTCTGTTGGGTCAGACAGCTTGTGTGCTTGTTTGCTTGATGTTTGACTGCAGCTGTGTGACACTGGTACACCAAACAGAAAATATGCCATGTGTTCTTATCTGCTGACCCAGAGGAAACACGTTTAAATAAAATTAGACTGGGTTCATAATTAAGCTTTGTGACACTCTACGTGGAATCAAAACCTTTGATAAAACAAAACCATCAACGGACAAAAAGTCCATCTGAAGAGAAACGGTGTTGATCAGAGTCAGAAATACAGGCCTGGTTTCTCAATCAGTCGACAGCAATTACATGATCACGCAGAGACGACTTTAAGTTTTCTTAGCCAATATTTCACCTGTCAGTTATTTTCTAAAATAAATGAAGATTATTACTACATATGGGTTGATTATCTGTCAAATTTGCTAGTGGCTGACTACTACTACTACTACTACTACTACTACTACTACTACTACTACTACTACTACTACTACTACTACTACTTCCGGCTGCTCCCGTTAGGGGGCGCCACAGCGGATCATCCGTTTCCATCTCTTCCTGTCTTCTTCATCTTCCTCTGTCACACCAACCACCTGCATGTCCCCCCTCACCACATCCATAAACCTCCTCTTTGGCCTTCCTCTTCTCCTCTTCCCTGGCAGCTCCATATTCAGCATCCTTCTCCCAGTATACCCAGCATCTCTCCTCCACACATGTCCACACCACCTCAATCTTGCCTCTCTTGCTTTGTCTCCAAACCGCCCAACCTGAGCGGTCCCTCTGATATACTCGTTCCTAATCCTGTTCTTCTTCATCACTCCCAATGAAAATCTTATCATCTTCATCTCTGCCACCTCCACCTCTGTCACACCACCCTCATACATATCCTGCACCACTCCTACATACTTCTCTGCGACTCCCGACTTCCTCTTACAATACCACACCTCCTCTCTCGGCACCCTGTCATAAGCTCTCTCTAAACATACAAAGACACAATGCACCTCCTTCTGGCCTCCTCTATACTTTATACCTCTGTAGTTGCTGCAGTTCTGCACATCACCCTTGTTCTTGTAACTCGGTACCAGTATGCTTCTTCTCCACTCCTCAGGCATCCTCTCACTTTCCAAGATTGTGTTAAACAATCTAGTTAGAAACCCCACTGCCATCTCTCCTAAACACCTCCATGCCTCCACAGGTAGGTCTTGCTAGTGGCTGACTAACAGACTTCGCTAATATTTAAGGCTGTTTCCTGAGGTT
>JAJHIY020000741.1:47500-80568 GCA_022114975.2 Lampris megalopsis | reverse complement strand
AGAGGCAGGATGTAGCTCAGGTTGAGTGCTGCAGATGGGTCTGTGTTTTGGTGCCTAGAGGTTGGGGGCGTTTGATTCGCCCGTCTCCGCCGACCCGCTTTTAAACCACCGACACCGAACATGACTTTCTCCTCCACCTCTGTAATCTGTCCCTTCTCTGTCTCTCCCGCTCCCTCTCTCTCTGTTTGCTGGCATGTGGTTGCTTCTATACGCCGAAGAAAACACAAGTATTGACCTCTGATCTCCACCTGCAAATCTCTTGGTAAGACGCCTTGGCACCGCTCCATTAATCTGGTGACAAACAGCTCCTGGTGGCATTTGGCGAAGCTTTTGGAGAGCGCCGCGCCACACGCCCCATCTCTGTGGACACCGCTGCCGCTGAGCGTCCCCGCCAACTTGACATGACACACGCCACGCTGCACACTCATCACTGTGACAAGCCTGTCACGATCAACACAAATCTCTCGGCGTCAGCAGGAGGACAATAGGAGGAGGAGGAGGAGGAGGAGGAGGAGGAGGAGGAGGACGGGGGATTACGGAGAAGCAGGAAGACGAACACAGACACGGGGTGCAGGCCTCCGTGCTCTCGGTGGCTCGCCTCTCAGATCTGATGGCGACGGCGAACGCAGAACGGAGGTCTTTGTTTTCTCTTTCTGATCGTCCTACCGACCCGACCGCCCGGGTGTGTGTGTGATATACAGACGGGGGGTGGGGGTGGGGGGGGGCTCCCTGCTGTAACACACACAAATACACACAGACACACACAAAAGGAAAGAAGAGAAGGCGCATAATCCCCACCAAGACCTCTGCCCTAATGGGGCCCACTACTGTAATTACAAGGCACAGATTTCAGATCAGGCACTTAAGTAGCCAGCTAAAAGTGCCCAGAAAACAAAAAGCTCTGTAATTATCATCTGCCTCCTCTCTTGCTTTCGCTCCCTCTCTCTCCTCCAGTGTAACTTGGGTTACCTGTCACGCCGCTGTTTTGTCAGGACCCCGTTTGTTTCCTGGATTCTCCCTAATCCGTGGCTGGAAGCGGCCCTGGCAGAGCGCCTGCCTGTGCACATTTCAGCTGGCGGGGGCGAGTGACGACATGGCGTACAAAGATAGCAGAAACCTGAGCACTCACAGCCCACAAGCACATGAATGCATTTTTTTTTTAAAGAGGACGGAGGAAAAGAAAGGGAGGAGGGGGAGGCGTAGTTCAGTTTGCTCGAGACAAAAGGTCCATTGTGCAGTGAAACTTTATATACATATTAGAAACCCGAAACCCATCGCCTCTGCAAGCAGGACTCTTGTAACTGTGAACAAGGTAACACTACCTACCGGGCCTTGGTTCAGCGGGCAGGAAGAGGGGAAAATCCTCCAGTCCTGTTTTTCTACACGGGACTTGTTACTCGTCACGGATTCCAGCCTCTTTTTTCCCTTCCTGTTTTTGCAGGGTCATCTAATATATCTGATAAGGAAGCCGCCGTCTCCAGGCAGCGCTGTGGCCCACTAGGTGACACATTCCCCAGGTGGCGCGGCGGCGTGTCGACAGAGATTTGCCTGCGGCGTTCCCGCGGCCCCGCCGCCGCCGCCGGCGTCCGCCCGACCTCTCAGGCGCCGCGAGGGGAAGGTGTCAGCGCCGAGGCCTCCGTGTACTTTGAGTTTACCCCGGCCGTCAGCTCAGCGTGCACGCTGACGCTTCTGCCACGGCGACGACGGTTAGAGAGCTCCCCCGAAAGAAGGCCGCCTCGCGCTCCTTCCTGGATTTCAAAACTTAAAGCCGCCCGACGTGTAAACTTCGCAAAAGCAGGGGTGAAGGTGGAAAGTTATGTGATAATTAGCAGACGCAAGGCGCTCACGCACACACACACACACACACAGACACACAACATTTTCCCTTCCGTCTTTCTGGCACAAGTCCATTCTTGTCAAAACAGTTGCAGGGCTTCTTATCTACTTTTTTTAGCCGGGAAGTTAAATAACTACGTCCACAGAACAAATAATCAAACTGAATGCGAGACACATACTAAACAGTCGGGGGGGGGGCGGGGGGAGAAGAGCCACAAGAGGAGACGACTATCTGGGGGACAGAGGCGCAACACTGGGCTGGGACAAAGGGGAGGACATGACCTCCTCCTCCGAGGACGCGAGAGAAGGAGAAGAGGGAGCTGGGCTGAGACGAAGCTGAGGAAACTGGAAGAGGCTATCGGGAGAACGAGGACCCAGCCTCGCGTCAGCACGCCGCTGTCCATAACAGGCCAGAGAACAAGTAGACACCAGCACGGTGACATCATCAACGTCAGACGTGTTATTAACCTCCCACAGCCGTGCAGAGTCAGAGGGCAGGCCGGACAGCCGGGCTCATAATGATAGCTCCTACCGCTTGTAATTATTGCTCTGCAGGAACAAATACGAACATAAACATGGTCGCACATACGCACCAACGCAAGAAATACACCAACACACAGATAAACAGAGGAATCCAGGGAAATTAATGGCTGTAAACACAAGCATCATCACAACAAAGGTGAGAGGTGACGCTGATGTCATCGCCGCATGACACCGTCGTACTTCAGCCGGTAGTGGTGAGGGGCTCTATAGAGGCATGGCAGCAGAAGTAAAGGAAGAAAAGGACAGTTTAGTGTTTGGACACAGCGGCTTCATACCAACGACACAAGCTCGCCACTTTCTCAAATTCGACTGCAGATGGTGTAGAACACATCACAGTATCAATCAATCAATCAATCAATCAAGTTGCATTTTATATAGCGCTTTTCTAGCTGCAAGAGCCACCCAACGCGCTTTACATATCTGGTCAAATCTGAATTTCAGACACCTGCAGCAGCACCGTATAGGTTTCTAACACCCTGACAGTTAGTGTCACGTTTATCTGCACCATCCTGTTAGCTTAGTGGCGGCACGGTGGCCCAGTGGTTAGCGCCGGCACCTAACAAGAAGGTTCTGGGTTCGAACCCTGGGGTTGTCCAGCCTTGGAGGCGGGGGGGTCATCCCAGGTCGTAATCTGTGGGGAGTGTGCATGTTCTCCCCGTGTCTGCGGTGGGTTTTCTCCAGGTGCTCTGGTTTCCCCCACCATCAAAAAGACATGCACCCATCCATCCATTATCTAAACTGCTTATCCTGCTCTCGGGGTCGTGGGGATGCTGGAGCCTATCCCAGCAGTCATGGGGCGGCAGGCGGGGAGACACCCTGGACAGGCCGCCAAGCCATCACACAGGGCTGTTAGGGTTAGCGCTCCTGTCTGTGCCCCTGAGCGAGGCATGGCGAGATGAACTGGAGTCGGTGCCCGGGTGCCGCACGGCGGCTGCCCACTGCTGCTAGCTACACAGCTAGGATGGGTTCAATGCAGAGCATAACTTCCCTACGGGGATCAATAAAGTATCTCAAAATCAAAAAACAAAATTTTTTTTTAGAAATAAGATCAGCATAACAAAAATGAGTAGTCAATACAGGCCCAGGCGATAGAGCGATAGCGGTATGTACCGGGGACAGGCACTTCGTCAATAGCAATAAGAAAATTGTTCGATAGGATGTTCGATAGTTTCACTTAAATGCACGGAAACCGCCAAGAAAGCGCATAGCGAGTACGTGTGCGCCCTCCCTGGCTCACAAACAGCCTATCATATCCCTTGATAATGGAGCGTGCCACGAGTGACACGCAAACAGCCCATCATTTAACAGGTATGTTGTTCAGTTGCACCATGGACACGCAACACAACAACAGAAAGAGCGTGGAGTGAGGAACTGCGTGCAGACGGTGAGGCAATGTTGATAAAGAAAGACGGGCCAGCTCGCCAGGATCTTTTTGTTAAGTCTGACTGATGTCAGAAGTCAAGCCAAGTCAATGTTATTTGTATAGCCCAATCCCAAACGTGCCTCCAGGGTGACCGTGAACACCGTGGTACATAAGCTGTGCAGGAAAACTGTCCCAACCAAGAGCTGGAATACAACAATCTCACCTCGCCTGTGTGCCTTGATAAACAAAGAGGGTAAATTCAAAGTAAGCTGGTTAAATTTAAAATAAAGTGGTTAAATTCAAACCTTTTCCCCCTGGTCTTTATTAAAAATAGGTCATTAAAACGATCACTCTATTGACTGAGATGAAACATTTTATCATGATACATTTTCAGTAATATCACCCAGCCCTAAATCAACACTAGACCCACTTCCAACTAACCTTTCGCAAAGTACCGCCCAAGAACGGTGCTGGTCCAATCCTCCCTTAGCAACGGTCCGTCAAGCTTTCAAACACACAGCAAAATGGTGAAGCGGTGTGCCTATGGGATCTGCAGATCGGATGCTAGATATGTGAAAAGTTTGGAGGGGGTGTCATTTTCTTTCCCTTCCCCAAACCCAGAACACAAGAAGCGCAATGTGGGCAGTAGATTTGGCAGTATAGCAGACCCCATGGCCCGCTTAATCCATCCAGAATCAACACAAACACCTGTCTGCTCCAAGCTAAGCTAGCTACTAGCTAGTATTGATAGCTAATACAGCTAACGTATTATTACTGTTACTTTTACCCACACAATGTGCTGATTTCTTCCTTCACGTTTTGGTGTTTTCCGGCTACTTCCTGGATAGCTCTGAAATGCTTGACGGGCATAGCAACAGTAACTAAGGGGGGCGGGACTTTGCGAAAGGTCAATTACGAACTTAACACAACGATCCCGTATCGTTCAGCTCATAACTGACACCGCGTCCTTGTTTTTTTTGGCTGGACCGGCCAGCGGGGCCAGCGGGGCCGGCGGGGCCAGCGGGGCCGGCGGGGCCAGCACGGCCAGCGGGGCCAGCAGGGCCAGCGGAGCCAGCAGGGCCCAGCGGGGCCAGCACGGCCAGCGGGGCCAGCACGGCCAGCGGGGCCAGCAGGGCCAGCGGGGCCAGCGGGCCCTACAGCTGCAAACATCCGGCAGTGCTCATCTTGATGGCTGGATTCCACCGGGCACGGCTGCGTCGCAGCGCTAATCGTGACCACGCTAGACAACGCTTGTGATTCCACCAGACACGCTGCAGCGCGTCCCCCCGGAAGCGGCCCCCCGGAAGCGGCTCCGCTTCACTAAAAATACGCGCCTACTCCATTTTTGACGGAAGCCGCTTCAAGCAGCACAGAGCCGATCGAGCCGGGAAGGAACGGCATACAGCATCCGGACCATTTTCAAAATAAAACACCCTGTTGTGGTGACCCACATCTATATATCGAGAGACATTCACCTAAGAGGACGGTGTACCTTTAAGGGAAGAGGCGAGGGGTCAGATAATGCACTTCCGCTTCCGGTTCACAGTCAGTTCAGTGTCGTTGTCAGATGTATGACAATGAAGTTGGAGCTAGTAAACTACCTCGACTACGTCTACTCTCACGTCTCCTGTCTCGTTGTTTTCTAACTCCACACTGTGCAGAATCCCGATCGTATTTCACATCACTGCATCAACATTACGTTATAACCTGCGGCACCGGCCGGAAGTAGGAAATAATAAACACGATTAAAACTGACAACAAAAGAAAATAAAGAAAAAAGAAACCATTTAACTACGTAGCCTACTTGCCCATGGTAGAAGCACAACAATCAAGGAAAAATGACCAAATCAGCAAGTCAGTCAAATCAACAAGTCAGCCAAATCAGCAAGTCAGTAAAATCAGCAAGTCAGCCAAATCAGCAAGTCAGCCAAATCAACAAGTCAATCATATCAGCAAGTCAGCCAAATCAGCAAGTCAGCCCAATCAGCAAGTCAGCCAAATCAGTAAGTCAGTCAAATCAACAAGTCAGACAAATCAACAAGTCAGCCAAATCAGCAAGTCAGCCAAATCAGCAAGTCAGCCAAATCAGTAAGTCAGTCAAATCAACAAGTCAGACAAATCAACAAGTCAGCCAAATCAGCAAGTCAGCCAAATCAGCAAGTCAGCCAAATCAGCAAGTCAGCCAAATCAGCCAGGCAAAACGCGCTGCTTCTGAAACGGTCCCGGCGGACTACGACGCCGCGCGGAGGACGAACAACGCTGCTTTCCAGGCGCCACGTCATAGAGCCGTGCCCGGCGGACTCAAGGTTAGAGGGATCGTGACTGAGTGAACAAGTTACACGATCGGGCGACTGGATCAGGTGACCAATGACGTCGGTGACGTTACAAGCTTGGCTGGCCAACCATCGACGTCACTGGTAAATATGGAAGCACTGTATCGACCGTCGCTTAACCACGTCATGTGCTATGCTACGTCAGCACACTTCAACAACTCACATTACTGGGACCGCTTCAGAAAACTGCAGATGAACCTGTAATAGCCAGGAATCCACATCACAGACGCTACCACTGCCATATACCAGTCTTTAATCTAGTCTGGCTCTACCATGTCCACCTGCAACCTGCAACCGAAGCAGATATCGGAGGTCAACCAAGGTCTGCTGTTTACGCTATCCAATAAAGTAAGTTTTAAGTTTTGGAAATGGCAGTTCCAGAGAAGAAGAGTGGGCTTACATTTCCACCACTGTAGTAATACCCAGTCTGAGGCCCCTCCCATTATTTATACGACACTGGGGGGGGGGGTAGACTCAGGCAACTCCAGGCCACACGTCGAGCCTGAAAGGGCTGTTCAGTCCTATGAAGCAGTTTGATTCTCAGAGACAGAGAGGGAGAGAGAGAGAGCGAGAGAGAGAGAGAGAGAGAGAGAGAGAGCGAGAGAGAGAGAGAGAGAGAGAGAGAGAGAGAGAGAGAGAGAGAGAGAGAGAGAGAGAGAGAGAGAGAGAGAGATAGAGATACTGGTGGAAACGGGTGGGAGGACTGGGAGAGATGGATGTGCTCCAGTTTGTTCCTGGGTCCAGTCTATATCATAAAAACACTGTGGGAGTGTTTGGGTAAAAGAGCCGTTCTCTTATTTTTCCACAGGTTGCTTAATATGGACGTGACATGGATGATTCACGGTGAATCAAGACACGGATTTACTAAAATAAGAAAATGTCTGCTGCCGCAGAACTAGTTAACTGTCCTCCCCCCACCGATCCTGGGCCAAACAACAGCAACCGCGACCAGGACACAAGCCCAGTATGCTTTCCTACATCAATGACATGTCTTTTCTTTGTTGCTGGGATCTATTGTACCTACCAGGAAAAGATAAATGATAAACACGCCAAGCTAAGTTTAGTTTCTGGTAGAAATCCGGTGTGCTGTGGACAGTTTTCAGCATAATGGATTTTGCATGCAGCAGTGTTGGGTGACCGGCGCCTGATATGAGGTTGTGCATGGGGAGCCTTCCTGGATGACCCTTTGTTAAAACCTCCTACTATGGAAAGATCATATCTGCAGGCCGGGCTGATACAGATACAGCACAGTCCATGTGAACAGCGTCTTTGTGTCGGCCTGTTAATTATCTCCCACTTGCAACGGGCTTGGCTGCAATTCCCGGAGTTCCCACACGTCTTGGAAAAAAAAAAACAGAAAATTAAGAGACTAGTTTAGCTGTCATGGAAAACCCCTAGAAAATCATCAAATCGATCAAATGTTCTGGAAATATTGCTGAGGTCACGGAAAGCTGCAACCCTAGGTCACAACAAGTATTTTTACCCACTGAGATTGCTTGATGAGTAATGTTAGCTGAGATTTGGAGACCGTCCTCCACCAAAAAAACAAAACCAAAAAGCACCCCGTAGGTGGTGTGTACAAGCAGCTAATTACGACCTATAGCTACATGCTAATCCTCCGTAATTATAACACGCTACTTCCCCTGTAACAATGAGCACCTCCTTCCATAAGCTGTCATGAGAGGGAATATTAATAAAAGAAAAGTTTGATGTCACATAGCGGTTATAATGTCCACGCTAGCTGACTTGCTAACTTTTGGCTAACGTTAAGTTAGCTCTTATGACGTCATTCATAGGTAAACATACTGCCAATAGCAAGCTTAGTTACTACACTAGACGGCAAAACATATTCTACTGTTGTCACATTGTTTTAAAACCCACAATGCACAGAGGCGAAAGGTATCTGTGGCATATCTCCTGCCGCCGGTAGGGGGCGCTACTTTAGGAAACGCTCCTGTGGGTCGTATTAGAGGACAAACGACCTATGTGGTGGTCTGGGCTGGAGGACTTGTTGAGAGTTCATATTTCTGTGAGCTGAGACGTGACATCAGGTAGTACGTTTCAGTTGACCCGTCGGGCGAACTGTAAGCAAGCTTTGCTAAAATCTACATAACGTGTGTTTCCGTCGGCTCTGTTCAGCTGAACAAAATCCTGGACATAGTTTACGTGCCCTGTCACGTGTCCACACGTCAACCCCCACGGCAAACACGGCCCACCGAAGAGGAAGAAACAGCCGAGCACCTGATTAAGTCCACGTTCCATTTCTCAATGCACTTCCAGCGGCCGCTTAGTGCTTGAACTCTTCTTCGACCAAAGCAAATCGACCTGAAGTTGAAACTTTCTCGCATTATTTGGGATTCGTTTATTTGATGTTTCCATTCAGCCTCCCTCCCATTCAAAACCTCACATTTAGCAAAAACTGGCAGGGTGGAGGAGGCACAGCGGCGCAGTGGTTAGCGCAGTTGCCTCACAGCAAGAGGGTCCTGGGTCCGAGCCCCGGGGTTGTCCAGCCTAGGGGGTCGTCCCAGGTCATCAGGTCACTCTCTGTGTGGAGTTTGCATGTAGGTCAGGTGACTCGGCCGTACTAAGTTGTCCCTAGCTATGAGTGTGTGTGTGTGTGTGTGTGTTTGTGAGTCGGCCCTGTGATGGCCTGGCGGCCTGTCCGGGGTGTCTCCCCGCCTGTCTGCCGCCCAACGGCTGCTGGGATGGGCTCCGGCATCCTCGTGACCCCGGGAGCGGGATGAGCGGTTCGGATAATGAACGAATGAATGGATGGCTTGGTGGAAACCCAACAAGCGTGTGAAGTCTGGGCGGTGTGTTCAGTCCATGAAGAGACTGCTGACTGCTGATAGTTAGTACTGAACAACACGACCTTCTGTCACCAACGCCTGGCATGGATAGTATAATACCCCGGTCCTGGAAAACATGTCTGTGAGACGTCATAGAAAATCCTCTCCTCAAAAGTGTGGGGAACCCGGCCTCCGACAGGGGCTAAAGCTAGTTTCTGCAGACCCGGTTCTGGTGTGGTCAGCTTAAAGCCAGGGAGCCTGGAGGGGAGCGAGGGCTCTAAGTCTGTTTTATTGGGCACATTACTTCTCCCCTCGACACCCCGACGGGTTCTCTCTGAGTCAGGGGCTGTTTGAAGTTGGTAACAGCTGTGGTGTCCCAGCCTTTATTTAGAGGTCAGGAAACCGACTTTATTTAAGGGGGGGGGGGAAGTGGGAGGAGATATAAGAACACAGAGACAGAGAGAGAGAATGAGGTAGAGGAAGAAGGAGAGAGTTGCTGGCACGGTGAGGTATATAAGCTGAGGGAGAGGTTAAAAGTTTGTGGAGCTGCATCTGGCCTCCTGCCTGCTCTGCTGTTTATTGCCGCAGGCCTGGAGATCTGCTGCCAACATTAACCGCACCTGAACCGCTCCACGAAACACACACACATGCACACGCACACACACACACACACACACACACACACACACACACACACACACTGGGGTAAAACAGGAAGTGGCGCACGCGTAGCCCAAACGTCACTCCTTCACTTTGGCATGATGTTACAGAGAACCAGCATTCTCTGTTCCCACTAGCAACGAAGGGAGAGAGAGAGAGAGAGAGAGAGAGAGAGAGAGAGAGGGAATTGCCCTCACTGATGCTAATTCATGACTTCTTCTCATCTCTTAATCCCTCCCTGCTCTCCTTACCCTCCGTCTCTCTCCATCTTTGTACTCCGTCACTCTGGATGACCATCAATAACCAACCTCCTCAACCAGTAAATCCCTTAAAAACTCGCAAACCGGCCAGTCAGAGACGGATGACAGGTTCGAGAGCAGATCACCGGGCCAACCAGCGTTCTCAGGCTCTGTGTGGGAGTTGGTGATGTAACACCGAGCAGGCCAGAAAGACGCACAAGGTCACAGTTGAGCACAAATCGCACACAAAAAAAGGGGAAGGTCGGGATTCCTCCCAGCGGAGACCCACAAGAGACAGACCCGGCTCTGTTCAACTTCTCTCTTTCACTGGAATTCCCCTTAATAATGTGCCAGCTTTCACAGTGAGAGGCGAACACACACACACACACACACACACACACACACACACACACACACACACACACACACACACACACACACAGAAAAACACAATTGCAGGGACACAGGAGGATCTGGAGAGTGGGTGGGTTTGGAAGAAGACAGTTGGGAGGACAGTGGGTCTGGAGGAGGAGGAGGAGGAGGAGGAGGAGGATGGGGTGGGAGTCTATTTGCCCCAGGCTGTATAGACAAGCCTGGCAGCCAATTAGTGTAAGCAACCACCACCCCCCCCCCCCCACACACACACACACACACACACTGCCCCCCACACAGACATCCAATCAAGCCCGGCTACTCACTCCTCCTCTGAGCGTGGTTGGCCAGGGCCGGTGTGACGTAGTACCGGCTCATGTACACGTGCACGTACTAAAAGAGATTAAATGTGACGCCCTGGACGACCCCTGGACGACCCCGGGACGACCCCGGACGACCGCAAGTCCGCGCACACCTCGACATCTCGGAGGTGAACCGTCTAGAAAGCTGAAGCGCTCGGCTTTCTCCTGCGCCAGACAGGGTGGCAGTCCAGCCGGACGCGGGTGGATTTACAGACCCCGGTCTTCGTCCAGTGGCGCTTTCGACAGTAGCTGGCTGCCCGCAACGAAACGCTGGAACGGCAAACTCTCGTCTCTTCGACCGCGCATGCGCATGCAACACGGGCTGGGATCACGTGACCATCATACGTCAGCCTTTTCGAACGGCTTCGGTTTCCCCCCCCGTTTGTTTTTGGCGTCCACGCTACGCTGACGCCACAACTGCCCTGCTGCTCCAAACGGAAGTTTTTCCTTTGCGTTTTAAGTGTGCATGCCAGGCCAGTAGGGGGCGGTGGAACTTGGCAGAGATAACGGCGCAAACACAGCTCGGTAATCCGCCGTTGTCTCTACGTTTTTTTTTATTTTGTAACTACAAAACATTACAAGATACACAACCATACATGCATAAACAGATTCAATTAAAAGAGGCGCCAGGGGGAGGGAATGCACGTTATAAAGATGCCACAAACACCACTCAGCAGTACGAGAGCACACATGAGTACTACAGACGTAGATTTCCCTCCTTTCACGCTGGCGGATGACCCAACAGTATCCAAATAATGCTCACGTTCGTTTTTGAAGGTTTAGAATTCCTACATTTACATTTATGAATATGAAATTTGGCACGTAAAAATATAAGATTTACAATGTAACCGGTTATTTTTTCGCCCGGTGCGGGATTCGATACGACGTAGGCGACGTCGCTAACCGCTCGGCTAAAGGGTCAGACCCGTTAGCTAGGGGCTAACGTGTCTTATTAGTAGTTTACAGTCGTCACCCTCCCCGGAAGCGCGCCCTGGCGCTTTGTTCTTCCGGCGCTCCGAAGAGACTTCTGAGGATCTGCACACTTCCGGATCCCGCCGCTGCCACCACTGTAACCGGTTACTTTCTTGCCCGGTGCGGGATTCGATACGGGGTGTACTGCACCACAAGGCGACATCGCTGACCGCTCGGCTAAAGGGGTCAGAAGGTCTTATTAGTAGTTACACCAATTAAAAAATGGGTCGGCTTTCTCCTTCTTAAAATCAAAGAAGCGAAGAAGTACATTTTCAAAGGCAAAGGAGAGATCGGCAATAACGTGCATTTGAATAAGCTAAAGGACGTCAGACCGGAACGTCTTCCTCCTTGCGCATGGCTATTTGACTGAAAACGTAATGTGCCAAGCGGAGCCGTGACGTCACCGTTTTCGCAGGGACCGGTTCTGCCAGTTGACGCGGCCACGCTGGAGTTGCGCGTTTCCGACAGATTTCACTCCGGAACCCGGTTTCTAAAGTCTGCGTTTTCAGACCCCCAAAACGCCGCTGTCGTGTGAACGACCGAACGCAACAATAGTGTAACGTGCATGAATAAGAAGACACGCTGGCTGGCCGCTGGATGGCGGGTCTGACCCTTTAGTCTAGCGGTTAGCGATGCCTCCTGCGGTGCGGGCGATGCGGGTTCGCTTCCCGGCCGCGGCAGCTCCTGTGGTTGCGTTGTCCCCCGAACTCGCCACAGTACTTCACCGTTTTATGCTGAACACGTTGCTTTAGTGCGACGGAAGGCCAAAAACGGAAGGAGTTAAAGGTTCGTTTTCCAATTTATGCTGCTGGACGTATCGAGTTCGGCTCGGCGGCCTGCGGCGGGCGGGACTGGGCTCTGCTTGGGGAAGTAATACCGGATTACAGAGCAACTGTTGTTAAATGTTTATACAACGTGGGGTTTTTTTGTACTTTTTCCCGCTCTCCGTGTTTGGACAGCTGTCCGTAGCAGCGGGGCATCCTGCAGCGCCCTTCTTGCAAGGCCTTCTTCTTTGTGTGGAATCGATGCTTCTTTTCCACTTCATACACATCAGAATCACTTGCACTTCCGGCCACCAGACCGAGCCGCTTCACCCACCGGGCGGCTCAGCAGGTCCACGAAGGTTGTGGGTACGGGCGCTCATACAGTCTGTAAGTACAGGACGCACCTTTTCATGGTCCAGTCGTGCCTGTCATTACCCGATCCTCAATATGAAGTTAATATGACAAACTTTAGAATCTATTTCTAAATGAGTAAAAACAAAGATAACACTGTTTTATTTAAATCCCAGGCACTACCGAAAATTGCTTCGACAGACGCCGACAGGAAGTGGACGCATGTTCGCGCATGCGCAAAACAAATCGGGTTTCCGTAACGGATCGGGCAACGACGGTGCCAAGGCATAACCGAGGCCTACAGTTCCCACAATCTTAATCTCTGAATCTGTTTACATAAAATATGATCTCACCTTTATTTACTTATTTTTTTCTGTTATTTATTTTTTATAATTTACTTTCTCTTTTGTGTCTTGTTTTTTTTTATCTTCTATCTATTGTTTTTGTGGTGTCTCGTGTGTCTATTTTGCTCTGTTTGAATGTATTTGTAGTATCAATAAAGTAAGGGGAAAAAAAGTTCCCACAATCTTTGCTCGTCGTCTTCCGTTTCCGCCGAAAGTTACAGACTGTAAACAACATGGCGCCGTCCCCGGCGCTCTGTTGCCGGGCTATGTTGGAAAGATGTTCGACCACTTAACGAAGGGAGGGGGGGAGTTCGG
This sequence comes from Lampris megalopsis, assembly GCA_022114975.2. NCBI lineage: Eukaryota > Metazoa > Chordata > Actinopteri > Lampriformes > Lampridae > Lampris > Lampris megalopsis. Next base: position 67,325 of record JAJHIY020000741.1, on the reverse strand, counting down.
CGTGTTGGTGACGGATATGAGACGTGTGGAGGAAGAAAAACATCGTCTCCGTACTGTGTAAAAATTGTAAAGCCACGAAGAAGAAAGTAAAGCGGGCGTCCGGGTGCCACACGAAATGCATGTCGATGTGAAACGGTTTCCCGCCGAGCCGTGTTTTGCGTGGCACCGGTACGCGCGGACACGGGCAGGCCTACAGAACAGTTCAGCGGAGTGTCATAAAATCTTGTTCCGCCTCTTAGAGTAACTCATTTAAGAAGATCTGAGGGGGGGGGGGTTTGGGGGGGTGGCGTAAAAATAACAGGCATTCTGATCCACACTCCATACCAGCTGGTGGCGGTAATGCACCAATTCGTTGTTTGCCAATCGCTGAGGCGAGGGCGAAGGCCCGCTATCGCGTCACTTCCGTCCGCGCGCACTTGGCCTTGAATGTTCCGACTTCCGCTTCCTTTGTGCACGCTGATTCTCGGCTGCCCCCCCCCCTCCGTCTTCTTCCTGCCCGGCCCGACACTGAGGTACCCGGGACGTGTCCCAACAGGCGACCCGGCACTGCGACACGGAGCGCAGGGATCCAGCACCGCCCGCTAGAGGGGGAGGGGGGGGGGTCTCACCACAGCAAGAAGTTGTAAGAAGAAGAAAAAAACAAACAGCGCGAGTGGGAGTAGAGCAGAAGGACGGCTTGAAAACATTCTTTTCTTTGTTATATCAAAGTATGGCATCTTAACAGAAACACCCATTCATAAAAACCCCAGCCAGAGAGGGGCCGAGGGGTAACAGGGCCATGGGGGCACTGGGGCCGTAAGAGCTGAGAGGGGTTGTTCCTGTGGATGGGAACCTATGCTGTCTTTCTCCATTATATGACACAGAGAGAGAGAGAGAGAGAGTGTGTGTGTGTGTATATATATATATATGTGTATATATGTGTATGTATGCACGTGTGTGTATACATATTTTTTCTAGAAATGTGTGTATGTATGCATAAAAAATATAAATATAAATATATATGTGTGTGTGTGTGTGTGTGTGTGTGTGTGTGTGTGTGTGTACATGTACATGGGAAGACCCACTGGAAGCTCTCCCAGGGCCCAGATGCTCTCTGTCAACACTGAGATTCCAGAAAGGAAGCAGGGCTTTACAGCAGTGAGCAACACACACACACACACACACACACACACACACACACACACACACACACACACACACACACACACACACACACGGGACCTGCAAAGACCAGGAGCCAGGAGGAGTCAACCTGCCTCACATAAACACACACCTCCCCGTCCTCCCTCCGGGACGCCTCCACCGCTGCTTCCTGGCTCCGGCTCCGCTTGGCTCGGACAGAAGCGGCCCCGGCAGAGCGGGGGGACCGCTCCGCCGGGTTCCAGGGCCCCTCTCCTCCTCCTACCTCCGTCAGGAGGTAAATAGCTATTGGCTGCTCAATAAGTGGCTTCAGTGCGTTGGAGTGAGGCGCCTTTTTTTCCTGCCCGGGCTCTCCCAGCCTTGACAAGCTGGTATTGACAGAGCAGTTACACACTAACCCGTTGGGGGAAATTCTCCACATTGTGCCCCAGGCAGCTGATAAATGGAACTCATACACTACCTGTAAGCATGAACTCACACACACACACACACACACACACACACACACACACACACACACACACACACACACACACACGGCTCAATATCACACTAGTGCACACACAAGTGAGGAGAAGGGGGACATTAAGGTTACAGAACATGCAGGCCGACTAATGCCAGGTAAACCCCACACCGGTTTTGCCCCATTCTACCCCTGTTTGAGATCCAGCTCACACATCCGAGTCAGACCGGCGGGGTCCGTCCCCACTGCCGGTCATTTCAAGCATGTTTAAAGTGCAAGCGGATCCGAGACCGGCAACGAGCAACGTGGCTGGATTACCGAGCAGGCCTACAGGGAGCGGGCCCGGGGGCCGGAGGGGTCAGGGGGCCCCTAAGCCAGAGCCTCTGCCTCAAGTCACTATTATAAACTTTGTATTTCTGCCGCAGGGTTGAGTTACCCGGTCACTCGCGCCTGGAGCGGCTGCTGTTTTCTTAGGCCGTGTCTTTGTTAATGTTCAAGATGGCTTCGGCTGATACACTTGTGTGCCAGAGGTGTATTTTATTAATGCTCGCTTTAATCGGCTTTACCTTGGCACCGACCGACGAGTAAGCAAGCAACTTGACCTCCCTTTTCACGGTCACGCAGAAAAACCCCTCTCCTCTCGCGTGTATTTTGGTGAGGCGACCGAGTCTCGGTAGCGGATTGTTCACCGAGCCAGATGCAGGATCTTGTCGTTTTGTGCGCCTCGTCCGCCATTGACCGTTGTGCGCAGATCCCCGCGTCAACAAGAAGCGCCGCCGCCATTGTTAAAGCGGTGTGACGTGCACGTGGCTTAACCTGCGGTGAAGGCAGGTAGACGTGGTCCCCTGTAGGTCTCGTTCGGTTTATGAACTTCTTTACACCTCACATCCCCAAAACCACCCAAGAGCCAGCGCTCTGCACCGCCCCGCGTGGCCGGACGCTCCAGAATATTAACCAATGGACGGAGCTCTGCACTGCCCCGCGTGGCCGGACGCTCCAGAATATTAACCAACGATGGAGCTCTGCACCGCCCCGCGTGGCCGGACGCTCCAGAATATTAACCAACGACGGAGCTCTGCACCGCCCCGCGTGGCCGGACGCTCCAGAATATTAACCAACGACGGAGCTCTGCACCGCCCCGCGTGGCCGGACGCTCCAGAATATTAACCAGCGACGGAGCTCTGCACCGCCCCACGTGGCCGAACGCTCCAGAATATTAACCAACGACGGAGCTCTGCACCGCCCCGCGTGGCCGGACGCTCCAGAATATTAACCAACGGCGGAGCTCTGCACCGCCCCGCGTGGCCGAACGCTCCAGAATATTAACCAACGACGGAGCTCTGCACCGCCCCACGTGGCCGAACGCTCCAGAATATTAACCAACGACGGAGCTCTGCACCGCCCCACGTGGCCGGACGCTCCAGAATATTAACCAACGACGGAGCTCTGCACCGCCCCACGTGGCCGGACGCTCCAGAATATTAACCAGCGATGGAGCTCTGCACCGCCCCGCGTGGCCGGACGCTCCAGAATATTAACCAACGACGGAGCTCTGCACCGCCCCGCGTGGCCGGACGCTCCAGAATATTAACCAACGACGGAGCTCTGCACCGCCCCGCGTGGCCGGACGCTCCAGAATATTAACCAACGACGGAGCTCTGCACCGCCCCACGTGGCCGGACGCTCCAGAATATTAACCAACGACGGAGCTCTGCACCGCCCCGCGTGGCCGGACGCTCCAGAATATTAACCAACGGCGGAGCTCTGCACCGCCCCGCGTGGCCGAACGCTCCAGAATATTAACCAACGACGGAGCTCTGCACCGCCCCACGTGGCCGAACGCTCCAGAATATTAACCAACGACGGAGCTCTGCACCGCCCCACGTGGCCGGACGCTCCAGAATATTAACCAACGACGGAGCTCTGCACCGCCCCACGTGGCCGGACGCTCCAGAATATTAACCAGCGATGGAGCTCTGCACCGCCCCGCGTGGCCGGACGCTCCAGAATATTAACCAACGACGGAGCTCTGCACCGCCCCACGTGGCCGGACGCTCCAGAATATTAACCAACGACGGAGCTCTGCACCGCCCCGCGTGGCCGGACGCTCCAGAATATTAACCAACGACGGAGCTCTGCACCGCCCCACGTGGCCGGACGCTCCAGAATATTAACCAACGACGGAGCTCTGCACCGCCCCGCGTGGCCGGACGCTCCAGAATATTAACCAACGACGGAGGCCGTTTACTGCTGCTGTGTTCACTGCAGTGCTCAGAAGACGGCAGGAAACACCAAGTCCCCCGCCTGCTAATGAAAGACCTTGGAGGAGAGCTCAGAGGCAGAAGGAGGGCGTGGTGAGGGACGGGCCTGCTCAGGCCCGGGATCTGAAGGCTGAGACAGAACACTGCCGTGCATCACGCTGACATACAAGACACAGCCCGATGAAGCCCAGTTTATTTCCCCCCCCCCCCCGATATTTACTTTTTATTTTCTCTTTTTTTTGAGGGTTTTCTTGCTCAGATTTTCATCGGTTTAAGAAATTTTGTGTAACAACCTCCGGAGACACAAAACCAAAGCCAGGACGTCGAGTTCGCTTTAATCGCAGTTCTTGCATTAAGAGATTCAACGCGTGAAATGAAAAGTGCATGAATTAAAAGGGTGCCGGCAAAACTTCAGTCCAGACTCATGACGTCATCCGACACGCGGTTCTGTGCTGAACTGAACTGAGCCGTTACTGCCGTGTTTCTGTGTTTGGGGGGGGGGTTCTGTGATGCAGATATGTATTTTCAAAAAACAGCTAGTGGGGACAAATGAAAAACTTCATTATATAACCGTCAGTCTTCATCGTGCCGGTAGCATCCAGTTGTTGTCCCCCACCTCATACAGCAAACCCAAGTCAAGAAGACATGGAGCGGGTCCCCGGGCGCTGCACCGCGTCTGTCCACTCTCCTCGCTACACAGCCAGGACGGCTGAAATGCTAAGGGTGGATTTCCCCCGGGGACTGATGAAGTATATCTAATATCTACCAGTGTGCCTATTCATCCATCATGTGCTGACGTATGCATGCTGTGATGTGCACAAAGACACAAAGGCGAGACAGGGTTTCTGCGAGGGACTGCAACGGATGGACCGAAGGACAGATTACCTTTAACACTTCATATGCTCACAGGTTTTGTAATAATCGCTCCCAAATCTCCAGTTTCTGCGTACTTCCGGGTTTATATCTGAAATCTGTTTCATGACTCCACTCCGCGAGTCCATCCGTGTTTTCCCACATCCCAGAAATCCCCGCGACTGTGAGTGATGCGCTGCCTTCTCTCAGCCGTCCGCGGCCACCAGGAAGCCGGCGTGACGCGGTGGGAGGAGCCTAGGGGGTAAGGGGAGGAAGAGAGAAGGAAGGTGTACCCTGGAGAGAGACAGAGAAAGAGGGAGAAAGATGTCCCCCCTCCACCACCACTTGTCCTTCCCCCACCCCGCCTCTTTCATGTCTGATTTGCTGCTGATAAATAGCTCGGGGTGCATCGCTCGCCCCCACTCTGTGATATGATGTCAGTAACCTTCATTGATCCGCGAGCGAGCGGGCAGGCCTTATCGCCGCGTCTCCCCTGTGATATACGGCGATCTGGAGCCCTGACTGCTTTTTAATACACTGCACTTTGGGTAACGGTGTCGCCAGCTAACCTTACCGCCTGCTAATACCTGAGGCCATATTTTAACCACGGTGCCGGGATGGCCAGAGACTGCACAGGAGGTAACTCTGGTACAGCCTGCCAGGGGAGACGATAGCGCGGGCCAAATTCATACAGTCGATTAGAAATGTGGGGTACCATTCAGTCTTTATGGGAGTAATGAAAGCCATGGACCTCCCAATCGGACATACACCTCCTTCCTCTCCTCCGTCTGAACTTGTCTGTCAGCCCCTCCTGTGACCGAGCCTCTGACTTCTTCAACACACTTGTTTAAAGGGAAACAATCACCATTCTCACTCTCTTATATCTATATATATATATAGATAGATAGATAGATAGATAGATAGATAGATAGATAGATAGATAGATAGATAGATAGATAGATAGATAGATAGATAGATAGATAGATAGATAGATAGATAGATAGATAGATGCAGGAAAAAATGTATCCATCCATCATCCAAACTGCTTATCCAGCTTAGGGTCATGGGACGCTGGAGCCTATCCCAGCAGACATTGGGATTGGGCAGCAGGCAGAGAGACACCCTGAACAGGCTGCTAGCCCATCACATGGCATATATATATATATATATATATATATATATATATATATATATATATATATATATATATATATATATATATATATATATATATATATATATATATATATACCCAGACTGGCTAAGACGGGGCAGGAAAATACTGAACATGGAGGATCCCCACAAGGGTACAACACCTTCAAACTACCAGCCAATAACCTAACTCTCTGCAATATGGAAGCTCTTCTTGGGATCACAGCAGTTAAATTAAATAGGCACATTGGTCAGTAGAGGAGCAAAACTCAGAAGGGCATTGAACACAACGCCAGAGGGCCAAAGTACCAGCTACTGGTTGATAGAGCAGTCACCCAAGACTCTAAGACCAGACAGACCAACCTGAGCACTGCCTGGACTGACTACAAGAAGGCCTACGACTCAATGCCCCACATGGGGATACCGGAGTGCTTGGCACTATACAAGGCCAACAGGACACTTATAACCTTCCTCAAGAACTCAATGCGGCTGTGGAAAATAAACCTGGAGGCCAACCCCAAGGCCATCGCACAAGTGACCATCAAAGTGAAGCATATACCAAGGTGATGCGGGTCCCCACTGCGTTTCTGCATATGCCTGAACCCCCTCAGTCAGATCACTGTTAAGAGTGGATATGGATAAAGAGTGGATATGGGTAAAGAATGGATATGGATAATGAGTGGATATGGATAAAGAATGGATATGGGTAAAGAGTGGATATGGGTAAAGAGTGGAAAAGGATAAAGAGTGGATATGGATAAAGAGTGGATATGGATAAAGAGTGGATATGGGTAAAGAGTGGATATGGATAAAGAGTGAATATGGATAAAGAGTGGATATGGATAAAGAGTGGATATGGGTAAAAAGTGGATATGGGTAAAGAGTGGATATGGATAAAGAGTGGATATGGATAAAGAATGGATATGGGTAAAGAGTGGATATGGATAAAGAGTGGATATGGATAAAGAATGGATATGGGTAAAGAGTGGATATGGGTAAAGAATGGATATGGGTAAAGAGTGGATATGGGTAAAGAATGGATATGGGTAAAGAATGGATATGGATAAAGAGTGGATATGGATAAAGAGTGAATATGGATAAAGAGTGGATATGGATAAAGAATGGATATGGGTAAAGAGTGGATATGGGTAAAGAGTGGAAAGGGATAAAGAGTGAATATGGATAAAGAGTGGATATGGATAAAGAATGGATATGGGTAAAGAGTGGATATGGATAAAGAGTGGATATGGGTAAAGAGTGGACATCGATAAAGAATGGATATGGGTAAAGAGTGGATATGGGTAAAGAGTGGATATGGATAAAGAGTGGATATGGGTAAAGAGTGGATATGGGTAAAGAGTGGATATGGATACAAGTTCAGAAGTGGGATAACCATCAGTCACCTCCTCTACATGGATCACATAATGGACAATGGATGGGTGATGTTTGGTAAAGTAAAATATCCAACCAAAATTAGTTTCTGAATATATCAGACCTCGTTTTGTGAGAAATGTTAGTTAATAGAATCTTTTTATTGTTAATTTAGACAACAACATTGTGCATCATGATATCTCATCCTCATATACACCACTGAAAGACGATAAAAGATAATATGAATTAAAAAAACAACCCTCGCTTTCACCAGGTACATGACCCCCCCCCCCACACACACACACACACTCAACTTAAAACAAGAACTAGACCTCCTGATCTGAGCCTCCTCCGAAGAGGTAAAGAGTCATCTGAGACGGGTAACCTGGGTAGAAGACCATCTGAATTACAGCCACAGCGCCCGGCATACACTGGGCGGTATCAGTTTGATTTATCACTGATTGTGGAATAAAAGCGCCACAAACAAAACAAATACGGCGGACATGCCTAACCAAGTTGCCTATCATGTAGCCAGACCATTATAACAGCTACCCCCCCCCACGTACATGGGTTGAGGAAAGCCTCAGATAAAAGGAGACTGGACGACTAGCAGGAGAATTATCCCAACTATTGATTTTAGCTGTTGGGTATTACAGAGGGAAATAGCGGGTTTATCAGGCCAGGATCCCCCAGCACTTTCACTAACTAAACGAGTATTTTCCGGGCTTATCAGACAAAAAGCCTATTACCGACATCCTCAGCCTCCCCCACAAACTACAGAGAAAGACCGACAGAACCAGTGGCTACCGTTACGTAGCCGCCGGCTTCAATTTGGGAGAACGGCTCCTGTGGAGATCAACGGCTACCCAGATCATGTCCATACATTCTCCACGAATACATACATTTTGGGTGGGATTATCACCCCACTTACATCCATTTCCATATGTTTGTTAGAATTCTAGTGATGAGTGTCTCTGCCCCTCTCTCTCTCTCTCTCTCTCTCTCTCTCTCTCTCGTAGGAATTCTACGTGCTTCAAAACAAACTCGTTCATACGACTCTTCGTCTGAGGCGGGAAGCCGTCTGTCCTACAGAGGGCCGGGATTACAAACAGGGAGTCTTTGTGACTGCAGCACGAAGCATCACACAGACACAGAGGAAGAAGGAACAGATTCAGTGTGCAGGCCACTTGAAATCCCTCTCGTTTTCACACTTGGCCAAACGCTGCAGAAACGGCCGTAGACTTTGCAAACCTCTGTTTCGGAAAGTTACAAAAAATGTCGGACAACGCCGCCGCCCGTCCAAACCTCAGGGAGGAGCTTTACGACGTGCTTGCGAACAGGCCTTTGTTTAAAGCATGCAGCCGTCCTTACAGTCTCTCCATTACCGTCCCTCAAGATCACAGTCGTTTCTGTGTCCTCTTTGGACGAGGCCCCTCATCTGTGATAATGAACGTGCCACAATCCCTGAGAGGAGCCTCATACTGGCTTTAATCACAGGGAAAATAATGTATGTTTTAGTTACAGACTTAACAGATGCCTGTCAGCTACCTGTCCCAGGACCCTGCGAAAGTCTCTCATCCGGAAAAGTTGAAGAGGGCCCTGTTCTCCCTGTTAATCTTATTCTTCCGAGATGAAATTACACTCACGCCCATTTCCCAATGTTAATAATGAAGAGCGGTGGAGACAGAAAGTTTCCCCCCCGTAATTACTGTGAAAATCCATACGCTGATCAATGTGCAATTCAAAGGATTGTTTTAATATGTATAAAATATAGACTACGCTGTATGAAATGTGCACAAATTTACCATGGCATAAAATGATTTCAACACGATGGGAATATTATTGAGGGGGTAAATGGCGGTGTTTAACGGCTTATATATCTCATCAGGCGAGGATGCTGGAGCTTATCCCAGCAGTCATTGGGCAGCCGGCGGGGAGACACCCTGGACTGCCCTGAGAGCAGGACAAGCAGTTTGCATAATGGATGCATGGCTGGCAGTACATGCTCGGCGGCACGGTGGCACAGTGGTTGGCGCGGTTGCCTCGCGGCAGGAGGGTCCTGGGTTCGAGCCCCGGGGTAGTCCAACCTTGGGGGGTCATTCCAGGTCGTCCTCTGTTTAGAGTTTGCATGTCCTCCCCGTGTCTGTGTGGGTTTCCTCCGGGTGCTCCGGTTTCCTCCCACAATCCAAAGACATGTAGGTCAGGTGACTCGGCCGTACTACATTGTCCCTAGGTGTGAATGTGTGGGCCCTGTGATGGCCCAGTGACCTGTCCAGGGTGTCTCCCCGCCTGTCTGCCGCCCAATGACTGCTGGGATAGGCCCCAGCATCCCCGCGAATAGCAGTTTGGAAAATGGATGGATGTCTCGTCACAGGTGGCAATGAAAAGAGAGAGTGCGTTTAAATAAAGGCCGGAGATAGAGGGACAGAGAGAAAAGGGAGGCGAGGTGGGAAAGAGAGGATACAGGAAGAGGTGGGCCAGACAGCAAAAAAGAGTAAAAAAGGATAAAGCTATAAAAACTGTTCCCAATGGGCCGCCATAGCTAACAGTGTATATATTTATCAAACTGAATGGTACTTTGAATAAACGTTTCCACTAAATACCATTTTACTACAAGACAATTATATTACCCTACGCCAGTCTTGTCCCAACTCCCAATGCATTGTTAGCATGGAGGAAGTGATACCAATACTAACAGAGAACGGTTATTGGAGATTTTAGCCAAGACTAAAACCCGATACCAAATGCCAGGAGTAACTTGCCGTAAGTAAAAGGACTTGATTTGCAGCATGTTTGCCCCATGAAAGCCAGTGTTTCTTTAATGTTAGAAAAACAGAATCTATCTCAATTATTTTGCCCATTAACCCCCAACTCAAGGCCTAAGTCTCCACCGTTCAGTACATGTTATGGATCGGTACTTGGTATTGGCCAATGCGTACGATCAATACTCAGAATCGGTATGGGCAGTGAAAAAGTGATATCTGTGCATCCCTATTTGTCAGATCTAGTAGTCTTGACAGAATGTGCAGGTAGGTACAAAAGCCGAGAACTAGAAGAGGACGCTCAGTGGAGTTCAGATCCCCGCCAGGCGCATCTCCTCTTCTCCGGTGCTCGGACATAGACGACGAACCAGCTGAGGAGTTAGCGCTCAGCTGAGGTACAAAACAGGTTTTCAGAGGGTCTGAATCACCGCAACCACCGAGGTGCTTGATCAGCCGGTCATAACTGTACACAAACACTATCAGGCTGACAGGCCCAGTAGTATGGAGAGTAGCCGTGGACACACACACACACACACACAGATGGACAGAACAACCAGCGTTTCTCCTGCCATCACAGGAAATGTGGAAAAAAAGGTTTTTAGTATGCAGCGCTGAAGTTAAAAAATCTAGCTGATAAAAAGGTTTTGCCTGTCAAGTCTGTGGATGCGCAGCCTCCTAGGTGGACCCTCGCACCAACACCACCAAGTCTAATATGAACTTGTACTTTCCAAAACCAAAGGTTTGCTTTGTGGCCATTTCGGTCTGACCCTAACCCTGTCTTTATCGTCATAATGTAATAAAGCTGGGTAAACCCTTTACACTCACGCATGCATGACTCACATCTACGGCTGACTCAGATCTGGCAGCAACAAGAATATGCAGCACTTCCTGTTTGGACTGCAACCTAACCTGTTCCTTTATGAATTGCGCATTTTTTCATCATGTCGCTGCCAAATCCAAGTCAACCGTATATGCAAATCGTGCATGCGCATGGTTGACTCAGATCGGGCATCGACAGACAGCGGCGTTGGTCGAGTGAGCTAGAGTGAATGAAGAGAGAGAGCGAGAGAGGTGGTGGTAGCAAGAACAAATGTTTTACAAAGCTCTTGAATCACCACAACCATGAGAGGTTGAGAGGTACTCCATCATTCAGTCATAACTGCAAAAAAAGAAAAAAGTTTTAGGCCGATAGGTCCAGTAGTATGCAAGATTAGCCGCGGACAGATACACAAACCCCGAGCGTGCATGTGTGGGTTTGGGGTATGCACACACACACACACACACACACACACACACAAAACCAAATGGAATATCCCTTCCAAAGGAAGTTTGTTCCCACGGTCGGTGGGAAAGAGCCAATGGTGAAAGGGACCCTGGATCTTGGTGGCCGCCAGCTTTGGCACCTGCGGAGGGGGCAGAGCTCATCTGCCCACCGGCCGGCCTTCCTGTCTCCGAGTCAACCCTGCAATTTGCTCAGGGCGGAGATAAATCTTATCTCAGGGACCTGATTAAGTTTTTAATTTACACTCCAATCAATAGCCCAGGTCTATTGGCAATGTGTCTAAAACTCTATTTACCAAAGGATTCCCTACTATCAATTGATCAAGGACCCGGCAGCCATAAATTATGGGCACGTGTGCAAGTGTGTGTTGGAGAGAGAGAGAGAGAAAGAGAGAGTTGGTGTGAGAGTGAAAAAGTGAGGGAGACAGGAAGTATGCACCCAGAGGATTATTTTAGGGCAGAAATGAGATATGAGCTGTATTTTCAGTTCAGGCCGAGTCACTGGAGCCCACTACACATGAGCTGGGCGCACAAAACACACACACACACACACACACACACACACACTCTAATATACTTCCTACACTGCGCTCTAAAACCTTTTATAATATTTCTGGTCGACAGCTGAACAGCCAACTGTTGGCGTTTTATCCATACAGCCAAATCTATGCACTGTGGAATCCATTGACAGGGACAGGCTGGAATGCTATTGAACAGTGACATTAAAAGCAAAATGCCCTCCCACTCACCCACTCCCACACAACTTTCCAAAAGGTTCGCACCCGGAGTGCCCCTGCTAAACGTCTGGACTAACCAGACCTCCCACTTCCGGTCCTTTCTGCATGAGCGCCATTATCTGTTTACAGTCCCGGCTCTCCCAGCAGAACCATTAAAAGAGGAATCTCGCTTGGGTCCGGGCGCTCCGTGCAGCGAATTCCTGAGTGTAGTTCCTCCACCAGCGCTGCATGGCATTCTGCCTGGGAAACAGAGGCTGGGATTGTTAAAGCGAGCCATTCGCGCCACCATGACATCCTGGAAACAGCCCCCTTTTGGCTATTTTCAGCCGTTTCAGATGTTTGTTTAGGATTAAAGAGGAGGGGCGGGATTATCCACGCGGCTCTGGATCGCCAGAACTGGAAAGATCCAGCTAATCTGAACAGGGACTGGCGTTCTTGCTCGATTCGGAACCAAGCAGCAAAGACGGCCACGTCGAGGAAGACGCAGGGGCGGCTTTTCCCCTCTGTTGGTGTTAAAGGGCACAGAATCAGATCAGACTCCTTTTCCTCTTGGCTGTTCCCATGCAGCCAAGGGGGGAGGTGGGTGGGGTGTGTGGGGTGACGGGGTTAGGATGGATACGCTGGGAAGTGAGGGGTGGGGGGGAGGGTGAGGGAGGGTTATCACCGTGGAGAAAGTGTCGTCATGGCGGTTCTGCTCTGACCCTGCTGACTCGCCGATTCCTTAACATGAGATCATTTTGGACAGCTGACCTCAATATCACTGTGCTCTGACGACCAAACACTCAACTCTCTCCCTCTCTCTCTCTGTCTCTCCCTCTCTCTCTCTGTCTCTCCCTCTCTCTCTCTGTCTCTCCCTCTCTCTGTCTCTCCCTCTCTCCCTCTGTCTCTCTCCCTCTGTCTCTCTCCCTGTCTCTCTCTCTGTCTCTCTCCCCTTGTCTCTCCCTCTGTCTCTCTCTCTCTGTCTCTCTCTCCCTCTGTCTCTCTCTCCCTCTCTCTCTCTCCCTCTGTCTCTCTCTCTCCCTCTGTCTCTCTCTCTCCCTCTGTCTCTCCCTTCTCTCCCTCTGTCTCTCTCTCTCCCTCTGTCTCTCTCTCTCCCTCTGTCTCTCTCTCTCCCTCTGTCTCTCTCTCTCCCTCTGTCTCTCTCTCTCCCTCTGTCTCTCTCCCTCTGTCTCTCTCCCTGTCTCTCTCTCCCTGTCTCTCTCTCTCCCTCTCTCTTTCTGTCTCTCCCTCTCTCCCTGTCTCTCTCCCTCTCCTTCTGTCTCTCTCTGCCTAGAGAACATACACAGCACAAACCTTTAATAGTCATTCCAATTCCTTCCTTTTTATTCCTACGCTGCCATTTGGAGGAATTAGAGGAATTAACAGAGGCAGAGTAAACAAGTCTCCCCCCCCCTCACCGCCTTCACTCCCATTGCCACGGAGACACAAATTCATGAGAGACAAGACACGCTGCAGCTTAACAACCGCTGTCTGTCCAAGACATTCTCCAAAAAAACAACCCTGCTCATTTCACAAGGCTGTTTCTCTCCAGCCTCATTCCGTCTCCTTGCTCGTCACAATGTAGCGGTAGACTCACGGCGCGTGGTCGCTGTACGTAAACCAGACACGACGACATAAAGTTGAAACGTCTTCCATCTTTCAGAACAGGTAAAAAAAAACCACTTCCGGGTTGTGTTTTTTTTGTCTTCTTCCTCACGCAGCGTTAAAAAAACAGTTCCGCGCGACGGCGAGGTGGGAAGCGACGCGTCGGGGAGGACGCTCGCTCGCGCGCGCGCGCCCTACTTTGTCATTAGGAAGAGCAGCTCCCCGCGAGAAACCAGCATAAACATGTGCTGGAATGACATGTAATTACAGCTGGGGAAACTTCCGTGCGCCAGTATGAATCACCTCTCCAGCTGGTTTCGGCGTTTGCAGGGGCGACGACGGGGCCCGGCCGTCCTCACCCCTCAACCCTGGGCTGGAGGAGGAGGAGGAGGTGGAGGAGGGCGGAAAATGGGAGTCAGCGAGCGAGACGGGGGAAGAAACTCTCGCTATAGCGCCCGAGGAGCGGAGTCCCTGGCCCTGCCGGATTATCCAAAGAGCCTCGGACGGACGCGTATAATCAGCCTCATCCTCGCGCTTCTCCCTCCCTCGGCCGGCCATGACGGCTAATGCCTCCTCCGCCTGATTCGATTGAGGCAATTAGGCGGTAATCTATAGAGTCGAGGAGTGATGGAAACAGTTCCCGCTGTCCTCCTCGTGTTTCCCAGAGCCGCTATAATTAGCCAACTTTGTTTCTCATTAAACATCAGAGCAGTATTTACATACCCGGATCCGATTCGGCTCAGTTAGAGCCCGCTCCTTTTAAAGCGGCCCATAAATCTCGCATGTCTGTAAACAAAAGGGACACAAACACAAGCTGCAAAACTGTGATTATTTAAATCCAACGTGGTCGTCAGGAGACAGGCGGGAGTCCGAACGGACACCGGAAACGACGTCAGCGCCGCGCGTGTATGACGCGCAGCCGATACGAATTCTACAGCGGCGCGCTGCAGGGCCGGCCGGGCGATGTGGCCTAAAAATAAAATCTCCTATTTTTTCCACACCACGCCCACTTTAAGGTTTAATCGGTTTTTACTTCCTCTCCACCGGGGCCCTTCTTCTCCAATGGGACGCTATGGGGAAGTGGTTCTGCCGGTGTTGTTACCTGCTTGTTGGCGGGCGTTTTAGGGCTGCCGCTGTCTCATGCACCTTGCAGAAGTCACGCTTTTCCCGCCGGCTGCTAACACCCGCTAACATCCGCTAAAACCCGCTAACATCCGCTAAAACCCGCTAACATCCGCCTTTGGGGGGGGGGGTCAATGTAAACGTGTACAATCGGCGTCAACTCCCGGGTCACATGACTCTGCAGTACTCGCGGGTATTTATCGGCTCCACCTCCGATCGGCACTGACGTAAGCGCGACACCCGGGCGGACGCGCTAATTTGCGCGATGACGTAGCGCCACTGTCCGCGCGTCATAAAACCGCGCCGGCAACTGAGGAAAAACGTTTATCGTTTGTGGGTACCGCGTCTCCGTTCAAGCAGCGCTCGAACATGGTCCAGTCTGCGTTGAGTCTGTCTGGTTTGACAGAGAGCCCGAAGCCCAAGATACAAATGTGACCTATTTTTCTGGACTTGCCTGTTAGTGATTTTAAGTTCCTGTTATAAGCTGTCGCCACGGTATAGGCCTTGAGCTCTTATTTTGAAGGCTGAAGAGAGAGCGGAAGTGCTGTACGCTGTGGAGTTCTGCTGGGGGAAGAATCCAAATAGAGTGGTGCTCGTGTGAAAGTGGAACCTCCGTATTTGTTCCTTTATAGTTTCATACAGTATAGGAGACACCTACAAACCCTCGGTTACACCAACAAGGAACGTGAACCACCGTCTCTCTGGCTTCCATGCTGCTACCTCCGTTTTCCGGCGCGGTGACGTCAAAGATGACGCTACAGAAGAAGAAGAAGAAGGGAAAAAAGAAAGGCAAACTCGTCTGCTGGCAGTCAGGCCCGGGTCTGCTGGTACTGTGAACGATGTCACTTGCCTATTTTAGCGGGTTAAAACCCCCCACACGCTAATGCTGGTGTAAGAAGGGTAGCTGATACGCAGGAATAAACGAGTCCGCTGCCTTTAGCTGCCTCACACGTCACACACACGTCACACACACGTCATAGCGGGCCAGTCGGTTTGCTGGAGGCCGGACGCTGCAAAACCGACCCACTTCCAGACGGCTGAGGAGGCGGTTCCTCTCCCACAACGAACCGCTCACTGTTCTCCGCTCATGCTGCCACGCTGACCCGTGTCCGGCGGGGGGGGCGGTTCCGTAGTTAAAGTAGAAATCAATTTTAATTTCTAAACGTCGCCCTAAACCATGAAGTCGTTTTAACTGATAAAACTGGTTTATCGCCCAGCTCTAGCGTGTTGTTTAGCCGTTAAAAACCAACAACAACAACCAAAAATGGCCTTGTTAAAAAAGGAGACGAAAACGTATCTCTTCCTCTTCGTTTGGCACTTCTGTCCACACTGAGCCGGCGTTGGAAACGCGGCTTCGCAAGAGGGAACAACGAAATGACGCCGGTCTGACAAATAACGTGTTCCTGGTTCCTGACGTTGCAGCACGGACGCTGTCGACTGACCTGACGTCACGTCACCGCGTCGTGACGCTGCCGACTCGGGTCACGTGTCCAATACAAGCGCCGTCAGTGTGTTTTTTTTCTTTTGTCCGTTTGAACGTTTTGGTTTTTTATTTTAACAATTTTAAAAGCCTACCTGCTGAAACCCTACCTTTTCACTAGGGCCTGCCGTCTGTAGTCCTCTGAGCTTTGTTTTAATCCTGCTTAAGGCGCTATAGAAAACTACATTGTTGTTTCGGTGTGACAACACTAAGTGTGGTTTCCGCATGAAGTCAGTGTAACCGGTTACTTTCTTGCCCGGTGCGGGATTCGATACGGGGTGTACTGCCCCACAAGGCGACGCCACTAACCGCTCGGCTAAAGGGTCAGACCCGTTAGCTAGCTAGGGGCTAACGGGTCTTATTAGTAGTTTACAGTCGTCACCCTCCCCGGAAGCGCGCCCTCGCGCTTTGTTCTTCCCGCGCTCCGAAGAGACTTCTGAGGATCTGCACACTTCCGGATCCCGCCGCTGCCACCAATGTAACCGGTTACTTTCTTGCTCTGTGCGGGATTCGATACGGGGTGTACTGCACCACAAGGCGACATCACTAACCGCTCGGCTAAAGGGTCGGACCTGTTAGCTAGGGGCTAACGTGTCTTATTAGTAGTTTACATTAAAGTGTGTGTGTGTGAAGTTGGTAACTCTAATTCCACGGCAGCCATGTCGCGTTTCATTTCCTTTACTAACTTACTCAGCTTCCCTGCTTGGCGACCCTAACGACCTAAAGCGACTCGTACGTTTCCGGGGTTTTTCTTCTTCTTCTTTCCTTCAACCCACAACCACTTGCAACAAAATGAACCGCGAGCGCCCCCAACGAATAAACCGAAACAACATCACATTACAGCGCAAGAAGCGCCACGTGCGTTATAGAGCGCAAACGCGAAACCGCGCTTTTCTCATTTATCAGCCTTTCGTTGTCAACAACCGACCTCTCAAAAGCGACCGGAAGACGCCGACGTGGACCGGAAACTACGGAACCGTTTAGACCGCGTTTTCAAACGCACCCGGGGGGGTTCGTGTGGACGCGCCATCAGATGGTCCACGGACCCGGGACGAGGTCGGGTAGCGACGCCTTTCCCCTGCCTTTAGAATGACCATCACACAGCTGGTTGGTTTCTTTTCTTTTCTTTTCTTCCGCTTTTGTTTTGTTTTGAAGTTTGGTTTGGTTTGACTTGACTGATAATGTTGTAGAACCTGATAATGTCATAAATTCCCAATAATGTAATAACCCCGATAATGTAATAAAAATCTGCTCTTGAGTCCATTGAAAATGCAATAAAACCTGATAATGTAATAACTTCCTGATAATGTAATAACTTCCTGATAATGTAATAAAGTGCATTTCCCAATAATGTAATAAACTTTTTACCAATAATGTAATAATGTGTTACATTAACGGGACGTTATTAGGTTTAGGGTTAGGGTTAGCTATGATATATAGTTTATTACATTATCGGAAAATGCACTTTATTACATCATCAGGAAGTTAGTACATTATCAGGAAGTTATTACATTATCAGGTTTCATTGCATTTTCAATGGTCTCAAGTGCAATTTTTTATTACATTATCAGGGTTATTACATTATCGGGGTTATTACATTATCGGGGTTATTACATTATCGGGGATTTATTACATTATCAGGTTCTACAAATGTATAACAAGGGGCAGGACCAGAAAAGTTCTGTACCTCCTCCTACGCCCTGTTCCCACATGGACAGTTTGCAAAAATATGTTCACCGTTGTTTCCATTTGTTTTGTATCCCCTGCCTATATCTTTCATTCTGTTATTGTAACATATTCGAAGTGAAATCAATCAATCCAAGAATTAATTAATTGTTTAATTGATTCCTTCATTCATGGAGAACAGCGCCACGCCCGCATGGCTCGTCTGGGAAACGTCAAATCTCAAATGAACGCTGTGTGGACCAGCACAGCAGAGGCGAGATGCCTGACTGGGGAAACGGGGTACAGTAAATCGGGGTACAGGAAGTGAGCTAACGTTATCATATTATCTTCCCTCCGGAATTAGCTGTGACGAGATCCTTCTGTAATACATGTCAGGACAGGGCTTTGTTCCGATGCTATTAATCTGTTCAAAGTCACCGTAAACGCACTTGTTAGGCCTCAGAGGTCAGAGGTCAGCGGCGGGGCTGGCTCCACGGATCACTCTTTAGAGTCACTCGGGTCCGAGCCGGCGATTGTAAAAACGTCTCTGTTGATATGCAAAGCAGCGCGCATCATTTCCCCCCTCCATGGTAACAGCGGGCCCGTCTGCACAAACCTAATGATTAATCACGGCGTTGATAACAATGAGCGAAATCATTACACCCACATTAACGCGGTGTGTGTGTGTGTGTGTGTGTGTGGTATGTGTGTTTCAGAGCAGCCCTAGTGGTCACTGCAGACACTAGAGCCATCCACGAAGACACAACTCCCCAGTTCTCTCTCCATGGGGAAGCAATTGATTTCCCTCGCCCACCACACTGAAGTCATGCAGCGTATTGATAATTTAATGCTGTGTGGTTACACATCCACTTATCGATTAGATCTCTTGATTTTCCACGACAAATCGCGTATGTACAGAAAATTAGAGGATTTGTTGGGCCTTCCTCTCTGCTGAGCGTGGTGCGGCCTGACCTGGCCTGGCCTGGCCTGGCTGAACACACTCAAATCCACTTCCTATTGCTGCGGCGGTTTCATGAGCAGACACCATGCAAACGAGGTGGCTTGCAGGAGAGTGGCTTCATTGCAGGTGTGTGTGTGTGTGTGTGTGTGTGTGTGTGTGTGTGTGTGTGTGTGTGTGTGTGTGTGTGTGTGTGTGTGTGTGTGTGTGTTGCCGGGCTCATTTATTGTCACCGTACAGGTTTTCATCTCCGGCACTGACGGCACCAGTTTCTGCTACAGAACCAGGGTGCTGTACTCCATGTACAGGCGCTGACCCGTTCCACGAACAGGTGATGAAAATTAGCCAGCGTCAGATTAATGTGGTGATACGGTCGGCAGGGCCGGGCAGTGACTCAGAACCCTTATTAATTGACTTAACACCGGCATCGCGATAAAATGTTCAGAAGTTGTCGTTTTCTTTGCACAATCGTGTTGTCTCAAATTAATGAGAAGGACAAGTTTTGCACCACATATTTCTCATCGAACGAGGCGCCAAATATTTGAGGGAGTATTATTTGAATATTAGTTTTGGGTTGATATTACACTTTACCAGACAGCTCAGCGTGATGAACCTCGGCTGCACTCTTACAGCGCGGTATTTGCCATGTAAGCAGATATTGTAACGCATATCAATATTCTGCCAAATCCCCTTATCATCATGGTTATCCTGATAGGAGTATTACCCGTGTCGCCCGGCTCTACAGCAGCTCTGTCTGTACTTAAGGAAAAGGAATAACATAAAGTCCTGCACGGGCGTATTTACACGCAACAATAAAACCCGGCCTCTCTGCAGAGATTTCCCTCCAACCTAACCCCACCCTTCACGAGAGCCCCGAAACTGCAACCATTACAGTAAATGGTTGCAGGAATATATCGGGGCTGCCGGTCCTCTGGGGTCCTGCAGAGCGGGAGGGCAGGGGGCCGAGGTCTGACAGGTCCAATATCACACAAGTATC
>JAJHIY020000741.1:30000-42500 GCA_022114975.2 Lampris megalopsis | reverse complement strand
GAGGAGAGACATGGGGAGAGACATGAGGAGAGACATGAGGAGAGACATGGGGAGAGACATGAGGAGAGACATGAGGAGAGACATGAGGAGAGACATGAGGAGAGACATGAGGAGAGACATGAGGAGAGACATGAGGAGAGACGGGGCTCAGCCACACACCCCCCACCCCCAAATAAAAGAACACGCTCCAAGACGATTTAGAGGCTCGGTCTCAGAATAGGGGGAGTTCTCCGTGTGTCTGGGCGTTATAAGCGCCGGCTCACCTCACCGCCGGCCCGCCGGCCCCTGGCAGCGTCAGCAGCCGGCCGTCGACGACAAAGCCCACCGTGAAACGTGAGGACTTGTCGGTTCAGAGAGGTGTACCTTTGTCCCCAGCCAACGACTACCAAGTGACTTTGTGAGTTAATATTTGCTTATGCCTGCTCATAAATTTGCATGCCATTAGAACCTGACCCAAATGCATTTTTATCACCCGGAGTAATTAGCCCAGCGCCGCTTTGCAGGAGGGAGCGCTGCAGCGAGGCGGCTCCCTTTCCTGGCTGCAGGAGCGATGGGAGCGGAGCGGGGCCAGCGGATGGAGGAGGAAGTAAACAGGGCCGGAGTCCTGCCTCTTTAATCTGCCACATTAACTCCTGGACCACATGAGGAGGAGCCAGCACGCAGGCCAGCAGCGCAGCCACACAAAAGGGGAGTGTCAATGAGGGGGTAATAAGGAAAGACAATGAGTAAACAAACAGGGGAAGTCAGGGCCTTGTGTGTTAAAAAAAAACAAACCCCCGCCTCTCGCCGCCTGGCACACTCACAATGGCCCCGCAGTAATTAGCCACCCCGACCGCTTGTTTAGCATTTGCATATAAATGTACTCACAAGCGAGCGCTAAACACCCTGACACAAGCCATGTCCCTAACAGACGTTTGCCACACCTCTACCCCTCCAGGGGGTCTCAGGGGTCCACTTGTGCTGGGGTACTAACTCCCCCCGCCCCCCCTGCCACCAACCCCCGCTTTGTGCCCACAAACTGCAAAGTGGCACCCACACAGAGAATGTGAATGGCACAACATGAAGTGAGGGCACGCAGTTCCTGTTTCTTGGAGAGATTGTGAAACGCTGCAGCCAGGTTTCCTGTTGGAGCCCCGCAGAGCCGCCTGTCACACAACCTGCACCGCACTTCCTGTACTTCACTTCACCACAACCCTCACGCCCGGCCCAGACCGGCCCGGCCCAGACCCAGACCCAGACCAGACCCAGACCCAGACCCAGACCCAGACCCAGACCCAGACTGCAGCCGCCGCCGCCGCCGCTACACTGCAGGACACGAAGAACCAGCACACATACACACATTCATCTACACGTGAACCCACACGCACACACGCACACACGCACGCCGGACTGCCCTGAGGAAGTCAGAGGTCTACACAGTGGAGCAGTGTGTGTTACTTGTTAATCAAGGTCAAAACATGCAAGCTTTTTAATGAGACAGACAGACAGACAGACAGACAGACAGACAGACAGACAGACAGACAGACAGACAGACAGACAGAGACAGAGAGACTTATTGGGAGCAAGACAGACAGAGACAGACAGACAGACAGAGACAGAGTGTGATAGAGAGACAGACATATAGAGAGAGAGACAGAGAGAGAGACATATAGACAGAGACAGAGAGCGTGATAGAGACAGACAGATAGAGAGAGCGAGTGAGAGAGAGAGACAGAGAGAGACAGACAGACAGGATGGAGAGCGTGATAGAGACAGACAGATAGAGAGAGAGACAAGAGAGAGAGAGAGAGAGCGAGTGAGATAGAGACAGAGAGAGACAGACAGACAGGGTGGACAGCGTGATAGAGAGAGAGACAGTCTTGTCTTGTTTGTGTTGTTTGTTGTGACATTAAGTGTTGTGTATCATATGTTATTAATGCTTTGGCAATATGAGAATGCTGTCATGCCAATAAAGCACATTTGAAATAGAGGGAGAGGGGGAGCGAGGGAGAGAGAGGGAGAGAGGGAGAGAGACTGGTGGGTGAAGCCACATGCTAACACTGAGCAGAATAAACACGGCAGTCGCTGCTTTTTACGTTTTACACGTTCCAACAATGGCTGCTGCTCTCTCTCCCAGCTCATTGTTGAGACGTCTTTGTACATGGCATCCTTTTCACACTTCCTCTTCTGCCTGCCTGCACCGCTCTTATGACAATGGTGATTCATAAAAAAAGAAAGAACAACTATAGAACTGGAGGAAGTGATGACCCACCCCCACCCCCCACCCCCACCCCCACCCACCCCCCGGGTGAGGCTGTAGCTCGCTCAGCACGCCCACCAACGCTGCTGCTGCTGCTGCGGGGAGGGAAGGACGACGTCCAACCGGCTCCATTCAAACACACGAGGCCAGACTCCTGGCCCAGTCCGCCAGACTCCTGGCCCAGTCCGCCAGACTCCTTGCCCAGTCCGCCCGTCTCCTGGCCCAGTCCGCCCGTCTGATAAGCTCGCAGGGAACCCGGCGGAGGATGGCGTGCCGTCTCAGTAGCACCGCTGGTTTGAGCCTGACCTCACCAGGGGACCTGTTGTACCCCATCGGGATGTGACCCAACATGACCGAACAGCTGAAACCACCAGAAAGCACTCACACACAGACACTTTGGGACCTTCAGCCGGCCTGCTGCACCAACGAGAGGAGCCGTGGTGAACAGAAGAAGCCTCAGCGCGGCGGCCCTGGGGCAGAACAACGTTTTGAGGAGGAGAAGCTGGGCGATATTAGCAAACATCAAATAACACTCAACAGAACACCTCCATACTGATGATGTCATAGTTAGTGGATGTCTGTTGGTGCTTCCACAAGACACTGACACATCAGTAAATACTGATAAGTGATCAATAGTAATGTGGATATGATGACGAGCAGGAAGAGACGTCCACTGTTCATGTCACTAAAACAGTGGACGGAGTTCAGAAAACGGTCTCATGTTACTGTAATGCAGCCTTTAAGACCAGGGAAGGACAACATTTAAGTTATATCGCCATATTACCACAACCACAACCCCACAACACACCTGGTCTCACACCACCACACACACACACACACACACTACAACCACACACTGAGCAGGTAAAGTGCAGGATGGGGCAACCTGTCTGTCAGATGAGCCCGACGTCTCCTACGTGGACAGGATGTGATCCGTTTCCCCGCCTTCAACCATGAATTTACTTTTGCAATCCAAGCACTTGGCACTTTACCCCAAGCGGTCGGTTTATATGGTCGGTTGGAAAACAGCGTCCAACACGAGCGTTTTCTAAGACCACAGGCTGTACCGAGTACTGCTGCGGTGATACAGAAAATAATATTCTCATGATAATCACAGGGAATTTTACACATTATTCATATCATATATATATAAAGCACCTGCTTACATACGCAAAAACACCATGTTTAAGAACCCAGCTGAGGTTCATCAGATTCAACTGTTTGGTAATATAAAGTTAAATATCCGACCAAAACTGGTTTACCAAATAATGCTCCCTCAAATATTTCATATCCCATTTTGTGAGAAATTTTAGCTCATAGATTGTCATTACCATTAATTTAGACAACACAACTGTGCCTCACAATATGACAATATCCAGGTTTGATCCTGGTTCAGTACCACAGAAAGCTTTGCCACACAATGAACATTACTAGAGCAACAATCACGATAGCAACATGTTAAAATCAAATGACTCCAGATTTCTATTCCAGTCAGAGGCTGCAGCATTTAGAAGAACCATGCCAATAAAACTAAACACCCATCAACTACCACCCATCAACTAAACACATATCAACTACTACCTATCAACTACCACCTGTCAACTAAACACCTCAACTACCACCTATCAATTAAACACAACTACCACCTATCAACTAAACCCACCAACTACCACCTATCAACTACCACCCATCAACTAAACACATCAACTACCACCTATCAACTAAACACATCAACTAAACACATATCAACTACCACCCATGAACTAAACACATCAACTACCACCTATTAACTAAACACGTATCAACTACCACCCATCAACTACCACCTATCAACTACCACCCATCAACTAAACACATATCAACTAAACACATCAACTACAACCCATCAACTACCACCCATCAACTACCACCTACCAACTAAACACATCAACTACCACCTGTCAACCAAACACATATCAACTACCACCTGTCAACTAAACACATCAACTACCACATATCAACTACCACCCATCAACTTGACACATAAACTACCACATATCAACTACCACCCATCAACTTGACACATCAACTACCACGTATCAACTACCACCTGTCAACTAAACACATCAACTACCACCTATGAACTAAATATATATCAACTACCACATATCAACTAAACACATCAACTACCACATATCAACTACCACCTATCAACTAAACACATCAACTACCACCTATCAACTACCACCTATCAACTAAACGCATCAACTACCACCTATGAACTAAACACATCAACTACCACCTATCAACTACCACCTATCAACTAAACACATCAACTACCACCTATCAACTACCACCTATCAACTAAACACATCAACTACCACCTATCAACTACCACCTATCAACTAAACACATTAACTACCACTCATCAACTACCACCTATCAACTAAAGAAATCAGCTACCACATATCAACTACCACCCATCAACTAAACACATCAACTACCACCTGTCAACTAAACACATATCAACTACCACCTGTCAACTAAACACATCAACTACCACATATCAAGTACCACCTATGAACTAAACACATCAACTACCACCTATCATCTACCACCCATCAACTTGACACATCAACTACCACGTATCAACTACCACCTGTCAACTAAACACATCAACTACCACCTATCAACTAAATATATATCAACTACCACATATCAACTAAACACATCAACTACCACATATCAACTACCACCTATCAACTAAACACATCAACTAAACACATCAACTACCACCTATCAACTAAACACATTAACTACCACTCATCAACTACCACCTATCAACTAAAGAAATCAGCTACCACATATCAACTACCACCCATCAACTAAACACATCAACTACCACCTGTCAACTAAACACATATCAACTACCACCTGTCAACTAAACACATCAACTACCACATATCAAGTACCACCTATGAACTAAACACATCAACTACCACCTATCAACTACCACCCATCAACTTGACACATCAACTACCACGTATCCACTACCACCTATCAACTAAATATATATCAACTACCACATATCAACTAAACACATCAACTACCACATATCAACTACCACCTATCAACTACCACCTATCAACTAAACACATCAACTACCACCTATCAACTAAACACATCAACTACCACCCATCAACTAAACACATCAACTACCACCTATCAACTACCACCCATCAACTAAACACATCAACTACCACCTATAAACTAAACATATATCAACTACCACATATCAACTACCACCCATCAACTAAACACATCAACTACCACATATCAACTAAACACATCAACTACCACATATCAACTACCACCTATGAACTAAACACATCAACTACCACCTATCAACTACCACCTATCAACTAAACACATCAACTACCACCTATCAACTACCACCTATGAACTAAACACATCAACTACCACCTATCAACTACCACCTATCAACTAAACACATCAACTACCACCTATCAACTACCACTTATGAACTAAACACATCAACTACCACTCATCAACTACCACCCATCAACTAAAGAAATCAGCTACCACATATCAACTACCACCCATCAACTAAAGAAATCAGCTACCACATATCAACTACCACCCATCAACTAAACACATCAACTACCACTCATCAACTACCACCCATCAACTAAAGAAATCAGCTACCACATATCAACTACCACTTATGAACTAAACACATCAACTACCACTCATCAACTACCACCCATCAACTAAACACATCAACTACCACCTATCAACTAAACACATCAACTAAACACATCAACTACCACCTGTCAACTAAACACATCAACTACCACCTATCAACTAAACACATCAACTACCACCTGTCAACTAAACACATCAACTACCACCTGTCAACTAAACACATCAACTACCACCTATCAACTAAACACATCAACTACCACATATCAACTACCACCCACCAACTACCACCTATGAACTAAACACATCAACTACCACCTATCAACTACCACCTATCAACTAAACACATCAACTACCACATATCAACTACCACCCATCAACTACCACCTATGAACTAAACACATCAACTACCACCTATCAACTACCACCTATCAACTACCACATATCAACTACCACCTATCAACTAAACACATCAACTACCACATATCAACTACCACCCATCAACTACCACCCATGAACTAAACACATCAACTACCACATATCAACTACCACCCATCAACTACCACCCATGAACTAAACACATCAACTACCACCACCCTCATATCTCCATTCATTAAACAGAAGGGAAAAATCAATGCCATGGTGACCACACGAGGCAGGTGACGTCACAAAGCCGGGGTCATCGGTCTGTCACGGCCGTCTCGCCCCACGTCAGTCCCAGGAGACCCGCCCCCACGCCACCCCCACCCGCCTCAGCCCACTTCTCTGCACCACCAAATGAAAACCAAACATTCACAGAGGGCCATGCGTCAGATATGTAAAGGCCGCGGGAGACTCCAGCCAGCAGCCGCTAGGCCGCCACCATGTGTGACAGAGAAGAAGAAGAAGAAAGAGTCCTCCTCAGGCCACACACACACACACACACACACACACACACACACACACACACACACACACACACACACACACCCCTCCAGTATTCGGTGTTGCTTCTGTCTAATCAATTTATTATGAGGCAGCGAGCTCCTCGTGTTTGTTCATTTAACACGGGCAAAATGAGAAAGAGCGTTTGTTTTAGGTACAGCGAGACCGGGAGAGGAGGCGAGGCATGATGAGAGAGACGGGGGGGAGGGGGACTCAGGGCACAGAGACACCCCGCAGATGAACGTGGAGGTGTAATAACGTGGCTGTGAGGAAGTGTGGGTTTAATTGCAGCTTGGTGTAACATGGAGCGCGCGGCGCGCAGGACACCTGGCATGCACGCTTTACACGCGGGACAGTGGCAATTATAACGCAGCCAATCAGAAATCCCCCATAAACCCTCCGAAATGCCCAGTCTAACAGATGCTTATTTGAAGAGATGGAACGGGAGGGCGACAGACACACACACACACACACACACACACACACACACACACACACACACACAGTACATCTTTTTAATTACAATGTCTGCAAAGGTGGGGCTGAGCCATAAACAATCATCCGTGCAATCAAAGTGCAGAAGACCTACACCTACACCATAATACTGCAGTCCCAGACTGGGAACCAGGCTGCAGTCCACCGTGTTATTTTTTCTGATCGTCGCCGGTGACACAACAGCAGATACAGCCCAGAGACCAGGACTGGGTCTGGTGTCGTGTGTAACCGTGTCCCACATCTTCCCTCAGCCGTTTAACACTGGCGTGCAGCTGCAGCGCACACATCTGACGACCACACAACCTGCCGTTGGTGTTAAGGAGGGGCACTGGTCTTCACAGTCACCAGCACGGATATGACGTGCGCACACACACACACATGTATGCATGCACGCACGCGTGCATATACACGCACGCGCGCACATGCATGCACAAACTCACATTCTTATTGCACACATGCATGCACATGCACATATGCATGCACAAACACAACTGCATGCTGCACACATGCATGCACACGCATGCATATTGCACACATGCACGCACACACACACACAAACACACACCCACACACAGGAAATGCGTAATCGTAATTTCATTTTGGGACAATTTGCAGAATGCAAAAAACGTGTCGACGCCGTAAAATAAATAAATAAATAAAATGAACATGAGTAAATAACACGTGAACACTTCTGCAAACCCAGATCACCAGAACCGAGCCGCAAGAAAAAAGGATTTCTCAAAACTAAAATCCTCTAAAATATCAAAAATCTGAATGTCCAATTAAAACAAAAAAAGAACAAAAAAAAATATTCATATATATATATATTTATATGAATATATATATATATATATATATATATATTCTGGATTTAGCTTCATTTGTACGGTACTGTAAACCAAAAGGCCGGGGGGAAGTGTAAAGTCCATGACAGAAGTGGGTTCAAAATAATTTGCATTTTCTGTGTGTGTGTGTGTGTGTGTGTGTGTGTGTGTGTGTGTGTGCGTGTGTGTGCGTGCATGCATTTGTTCACATGTGATCATGCGTGTACTTGTGTAAGTGAATAAGAAAAAAAAGAGCGGCGGGGGTGGAGGGGATACGGGCAAAAGCCCGATGGAGCTCTGCCATCAGAGGGTGAGGGACGCTGCAGCACTTAGAGGCCATTTTATTGCTGTGCTGTGGTCAAGTGAGGTGCACCGAGCTCAATTCCACCACAACAATGGCAAAGAGGGCCGCAGAGACAAAGCGGGGGGGGGGGGAGCCCTGCTGTTAACCCCTTCACTGCTGCACAGCCCAGCACGCCTGACCAGAGGTACCGACCCTGCACACACAGGTAGACACTGATGACAACACACACACACACACACACACACACACATACACACAGAGTGAGATATATATGTGTGTGTGTGTGTGTGTGTGTATATGTATGTAAATATGTATATACATATATATGTGTGTATATGTATATATACATGTATAAATATATATGTGTGTGTATATATGTATACACACATATATACATATACATGTACGTATATATGTATATATGTGTGTGTGTGTATGTATATGTGTAAATATACATGTGTGTGTGTGTGTGTGTGTGTGTGTATATACTATGTATACACGACTGCATGAGGCTGTATGGGTGAATGTCACGGGAGTCGGTTGCTTTTCCTGAGCAGACAGAAGCAGTCGCTAGCTTCACCTTAGCCGAGCTGTCATGAGTCTCTCATGCTGGAATATACTCAACCCCCTCACCACCACCACCACCACCACCCGGACCTCCACCACCACCCACCCTCCCTCCCTCCCTCCCTCCCTCCCTCTCTCTCTCCCTCTCTCTCTCTTTCTGTGTCGCTCTCTCTGCCATCTATTGGGAACATGAACAGACTGCTGCACATTTGCAAGTGAATCACACTTTCTGTTGAGGTTTTTTTTTCTAAACTGTGAAAATGAGAGCGAGAGAGGGGGGGAGAGGGGGGAGGGGGGAGGGGGGAGACAGAGAGAGGGTACGAACGGGGGTCTCCCGCGATCGCTCTTTTCTTTTCTCTGCTGTCTAATCCTGTGGAGGATAAGCTGTGAGGTACACAGAGAGGAAGTGCCACAGACCTGCTGGGGTCCAACACATCCTACTGCACACATTCCTGCAGCCCAGCCATCACACACACACACACACACACACACACACACACACAAAAGGCCCTTTCACCTACCGACCGCTATGTCATAGAACATCGTGGCATACGACACACACATCACAATCTGGCATCACCGGTGTGGAGGCCGAGCTGTGTGTTACATGAAGAGTGTTGTGTTACATGAAGAGTGTTGTGTTACATGAAGTGGTGCATAACAACACATTTCTGACCAACACGCATTGTAATATCTGCTGAAATGTCCCAGGTCTTACGAGAGGCCCCGACAGTCGAGCGGTAACCAGGACAAAATCAGAGAAAATAAACCTCGTGTGCACACGGCAAACATGGACAGATGGCGGCAGAGACGGACGGAGTAAAGAATATCTACACCGCACATTATTCACAACACCGTCACGTGGCCCGCAGTCTTTATCTGGCACGGCACACGGGCCCGGCCCAGTGACCCACACACACACACACACACACACACACACGGCCGCTGCAGACACGGATGCTCCATCGGTTCATAACAAAGATGTAAAATAGTGATGGAGAAAAGAGGCCTCATGACGCCGACCCAGGATCAATAAAACCTGGTGGCACCTCCTCCTGCACCTCCTCCTGCACCTCCTCCTGCTGACCCACTGCAACCTTCCTTACCCACTACAAGACACGGACCTGCACAGTTTCACTTGTGTAGCACACGTAGTCACATGTCTGTACACACACACACACACACACACACACACAGGCCTCCATTTCAGTTTGACAAAGGAGGTTTAACTGGCATGGCCAAACAACACAACGCCAGGGCAGTGATCAGTCTGTGCAGCACAGTGACAGAGAGGAAGAGGAAGAGCCTGACAAAGAAGCGAGGGAGGGGAGAAAAAAATAGGGGGGAGGAGGGGGGGGGGAAGACGACAGCGCGTGTGTCGTCGGAGTCCCGGGCCAGAGGGGCCCACGTATTGTCCCGGGGCTCAGCGTGGGGAGGGAGAGAACTGCAACCTGGGCCGCTCTGTCTGTGTGCGTCCTCCATGTTTTATGCATTCTGTCCTTTGTGATGATAAGCGCCAGCGCACAGGGTGGAATGCTGGCCTCCGGGGTCCGGGAGGGGGTGGGCTCACGCCAAGCGCACACGCACATGTGTGTGTGTGTGTGTGTGTGTGTGCCGCTGCTTAGCCCCTGCTAGCCGCTGCTGTCCTGCATGTGGTGCACACACACACACACACACACACACACACACGGCCGTGGCTGCTGTGCCACTGGTTCACACTGCTGGCCAGTATGACGGTGCAGGCCTGGACAGACCGGCGTCCCACAGCCGGGCCAGTCTCAGCCAGCCAGCCAGGCAGCCAGTCAGCCAGTCAGCCAGCCAGTCAGTTAGTCAGCCAGTCTCAGCTGACAGCAACGCAGCGGGCGGTGTGACGGCGCAGCACTGCTATGTGACGGCACAGGCCTCTCTATTGTGTACGCCGCTGGCGGCGGCCGGCAGCAACACAACCATGACAGTGAGGCAGAGACATCCGCACACGTATCATCACTCCACCTTAACGACGACTACAGCCCCATCACGTCACACACACGTCACTGGAACACACACACACACGTCACTGGAACACACACACACATGTCACTGGAACACACACACACATGTCACTGGAACACACACACACATGTCACTGGAACACACACACACGTGTCACTGGAACACACACACACACATGTCACTGGAACACACACACACACGTCACTGGAACACACACACACGTGTCACTGGAACACACACACACACGTGTCACTGGAACACACACACACATGTCACTGGAACACACACACACACGTCACTGGAACACACACACACATGTCACTGGAACACACACACACACGTCACTGGAACACACACACACACGTCACTGGAACACACGTGTCACTGGAACACACACACGCACGTCAGTGGAAGACGGCGTGTGTGAGGCAGGCGCTACACATCCCATGCTACCGCTAGGCTAGCCAGCGCTGGTCTTCTCTTCTTCTTCTTCTTCTTCTTGTGACGGAGCTGTGACGTCAGACCAGCTCCTGAACACGTCCAAGTCACGGCCTCCACACAGGAACATCTGACACAAAATGTCTTCTTCTTCTTCTTCTTCTTCTTCTTCTTTCCTGCCTGCTTCCTTCCTGTCCTCCGGCACGGCCAGCCTGGATGTGTCGCGGCTGCTCCGCCGCTCGCTTTGCTTTGTTTTGTTTTGTTTTCCTCCTGCCGTCTTGTATTGCAACACACACACACACACACACACACACACACACACACACACAACATAACCACGACCGACAAGGGGACGCACTCCAAATATTTAACTACAGAATAGCATCAAGTACACATGACCCTTTTTTTTCCAAATGATTTTTCATGACGGCTGCACACACACACACACACACACACACACACACAAATATATAAAAAAACACACACACACAAACACACACACACACAGAGAAATAGATAAACACAAACACACACACAAATATATAAAAACACACACACACACACGGAGAGAAACAGATAAACACAAACACACACACAAATATATAAAAACACACACACACAGAAATATATAAACACACACACACACACACACACACACACACACACAGAGAAATAGATAAACACAAACACACACACAAATATATAAAAACACACACACACACACAGAAATAGATAAACACACACACAAAGAAATATATAAAACACACACACACACAGAGAAATATATAAAACACACACACAGAGAAATAAATAAAACACACACACACACACACACACACACACACACACAGAGAAAAATATATAAAACACACACACACACAGAGAGAGAAATATATAAAACAGACACACACACGCAGCATCGGCAGCAGTGGCGGCAGGAGCAGCGGCAGCGTGACATGCGCGTCTCCTGGGCCCTAAGTGCGGCGTGGGGAGCGCGAGGAGAGCGGCGAGGAGC